>APFE030598686.1:36920-107590 GCA_000404065.3 Pinus taeda
TCTCTAAGTATTTCAATCCCTAGAACAAATGATGCATCACCAAGATCTTTCATTTCAAAGTTCTTAAATAAAAAAATCTTAGTTTGATGCAACATATCCTATCGTTACTGGCAAGCAATATGTCATCTACATATAAAACCAAGAAAATAAATTTACTCCCACAGAACTTAAGGTATATACATTCATCTACTATGTTAGACTCAAAACCAAATGAGCTAACAACTTGGTGAAACTTATAATACCATTGTTGAGATGCTTGTTTTAGCCCATAGATAGATTTCTTAAGTCTGCAAACCATAGACCCTGCATCACCTGATACAAAGTTTTTTGGCTGCGTCATATAGATCGTTTCATCAATGTCACCATTGAGAAATGCCATCTTTACATCCATCTGATGAAGTTCTAAATAATAATGTGCTACAAGCGCCAATATAATCCTTAAAGAGTCTTTCGATGAAACTGGAGAGAAAGTCTCTTTATAATCAATGCCTTCTTTCTGTGTGAAACCTTTCGCAACAAGACGTGCCTTGTATTTTTCAACATTGCCTTTAGAATCCCGCTTAGTCTTAAATATCCATTTGCAACCAACGGGTTTCTTGTCTTTAGGCAACGGAACGATATCCCAAACGTCATTGTCATACATAGATTTCATCTCTTCATTCATGGCATTAATCCACATTTGAGAGTTAGAGCTTTCCACAGCTTGTTTGATATTAACAGGATCATTTTCAAACATGCTAATGTCAAACTCATGTTCTTGAAGATATGCATAATCCTTTGATTGTGTAGATCTTTTCTCTCTAGTAGATCTCCTAATTGGCACAGGCTCTAGATTTTCTTGAGGTTCATTTACAACTTGATCTTCAACAGGAGGAGGAACATCATTACCAACTTCTGAATCTCCCATAGGCCCTAGGCCATCAACATTTGTCATGTCAATGTGAGGGTTTGGGTTGGGTTCAGGTCCATTTGTGTTCTCTATTCCATGTTGAGTTTCTAACTGAGTTGTTTTGGATGATGAAGTTTGCACATTGTCAAAAGATGTATTTCTAAACGCAATCGGAATTTGAACAAAACTAGGACTTTGGTCCATAGTCTCATTCGCATTCGTCTTTTCTTCTTCAAAAATACTATCTTTTGTCATATCTCCCCCACAAACTCATTATCCTCAAAAAATTTTGCACTTCCTGACTCGAAAACTGTATGTTCTGTTGGATTATATAATTTGAACCCCCTAGATCGTTCAGAATAGCCTATAAAGTAACAACTAATGGTTCTTTCGTCCAGTTTCTTTTCGCTTGGCTTATAAGGCCTAGCTTCACATGGACATCCCCAAACTCTCAAATGATTCAAGCTAGGCTTGCGCCCAACCCATAACTCATAAGGGGTCTTGTTAGCTACTTTAGTAGGCACTCTATTGAGTATGTATGCTGCAGTCTTTAAGGCTTCTCCCCACAAATTCTTAGGTAGAGTTGTACGAGCAATCATACTTCTCACCATGTCTTTAAGGTGCGATTTCGTCGCTCAGCAACACCATTCATTGCAGGCGAACCTGGCAACATATACTGAGGCACAATTCCGCATTCCTCTAAGTATTTTGCAAAGGGACCTTGACGCTGTTCTCCTGATCCATCATAACGACCGTAGTATTCACCACCACGATCAGAATGAATGGACTTTATACGTTTGTTAAGTTGTAACTCAACTTCCGTTTTGAACTTTATGAACACGTCTAATGCTTCCGCCTTTTCTTTTATTAAGTAAATATGACCATATCTTGAATAATCATCTATGAATGTGATAAAGTAACGGTTACCATTTCTTGTAGCCTTTGGAAAAGGACCACAGATATCCGTATGAATCAATTCTAAGACATCATTACATCCTTTTGCATCATACTTACGTTTATTAGTTTGTTTTCCCTTTATACAATTTACACAATCACTTAAGTTTGCAAAATCTAAAGGTTGGAGAATATCATTAGACACAAGACGTTCTATCCTTTTCATAGAGATATGTCCTAATCGCTTGTGCCATAATGTTGCAGATTTCTCGCAAGTTAATTTACGTTTTCTATTATCTATATACAGTGCCTCTGAATGTGAAGTTTCTATATCTAGAAAATAAAGATTATCATAAGAAGACAGGATACCAGAAGCAAGAAGCTTAGAATCTCGACACAAACTGAAATTTCCATTACCAAATGAACATACATAACCATTTTTGTCCAAATAAGATACAGAAATTAGGTTCCTTCTGAAAGATGGAACCACTAAAGCATCAAAACTTAAATAAAATCCTATCTTACATAATAATCTAAATTTTCCTATGCTTTCCACTTCTACTTTGTTGCCATTTCCTACGTAAACGTAGCGCTCTGCCTCACTTGGCTTGCGATGGCTTAGGCAACCCTATATCGACATACTGATGTTAGTCGTTGCACCTGAATCTATCCACCAAGTATATCTAGATACAGAACTTAAATTAACTTCAGAACAAACTAAAGCAAGAGACATACCTTTCTTTGCCAACCATGCATGATAGTTGGTGCATAATTTCTTTGTATGTCCTGGCACTTTGCAGAAAAAACAGTTCTTTTCTTCTGCTTTCGCAGAAGTATCTTCCTTCTTGCTTTTCTGCGCGACATTGTTTGCAGCTACCTTGGTAGGTCCCTTTTCCTTGGCAGTTAACTTGTGCTTCTTGCCTTTACCCTTAGGATTATATGTTACTACATGAGCACTTTCTCCCTTAGTCATTTTCTGTCTCTCTTCCTCCTGCACCAACTGAGCCTCAAACTCAGGTAGTGTCCACGTCTCTCTTTGACAATTATAAGTCATCTTGAATTGACTAAAGTTAGACGGGAGAGACAGAAAAATGAACTCAATGAGAACCTCATTAGAGATTTCATAATTATGCCCTTTCAAGGCACGTTGCAGTCTTTTCATCTCAATGATATGCTCTCTAACCCCTTCTTTTCCCTTGTATTTTATTGTTGCCAACTTCACAAAGAGTGTACTAACTTCAGTCTTTTTACTCTTTGTGAATTTTTCTTCAAGGGCCTTAAGGTATTTAATAGCGCCTGTCTCTGTATCAGGTATGATGTCTCGAAAAGTCTCATGGATCGTTTGCTTCATCACCATTATGCACATGCGATCTGAATGTTCCCATCTAGCAATATCAGCCTTCTCTTGAGGAATTACCTCACTCTCTTTATTAGGCTTGGGGCGATCAAATCTCAGTGCTATGTCCAATTGCATGATCCCTAAGACTAATTTCAGCTTTTCCTCCCACTGTTTGAAATTGTTCCCCATGAGGGGCTTAATCTGACTTAGACTTGACATTATGTTTGGATCTGAAAAATTCAAGAACAAGGAAATAATTTAGATACGATGCGTCACGATTTGATCCTTAATTATAATTCTAAAATCTATCTAAAGGCATGTGTAAAACTATTTGCTCCATTGAAACTTTAGCCAAAACACCATTTAGTAATGAAACACCTTTGGGTGCAATCATTACCTTCAGGCACTTTGGTGTAGTGAATAAAGTACAAACATGCAACCTTTTTGTCAATCTACCTTTGGGTCAGACCAACATATCCATGAACTAACGACCAGGCCAGTCCATGTGTGTTGCAACTTATTTTTTTTTTATACACTACCCTTATGCACCAAACAACTTAGCAGGCGCCAACCCTCCTTTGGGAAAGTTAACACCCACGTCCATTGCCAGCACGTCATTTCAACTTGTCATGAGTCATCCTTGCAATCGTCTTACAGAGAGCGGTTCGTTTGCGAACATCAATGCTTGACTCATGCGAAAACAACACATGCATACTTAAAAATGCCTTTAGTTAGATTCCAAAATTAGTAAAACTTTAGCAATTTCTACAATGATTACCTTTTAGAAATGCTTAGAGAATACTAAATAATTTATTTAGAGAATACTAAATAATTTTATGGTTTCCATGATTAGCATCATTGTGATAAAATCTGAATTTAGTATTATATCAATAATTAACGTTAATACAAATTTTATGCCATAATTAGCATTATTGTGATAAAATCCGAATTTGGTATTATATCAGTAATTAACGTTGATACAAATTTTTTTATGCCATAATTAGCATTATCACCGAATCTCAATCACTAGGTAAATATATTTCTCTCATGTTAGAATTTCGCTATACAAGGGTAGTTAAATTTTAATCTGCTCTTAATTCTAAAGTTAATTGTAGCGAATCTCAAATTTAATTGCAAATGTTTAATTCTCTTTGCTGAGAGTTAGCAAACTTTCATTATATCCATATTACAAACTAAAAATCTAATATATTATACAAATCTCTGATTATATTCACAATTCTTCGTTGCACTTAGAGAAGCGATATACTTACAGCCCAGAATGGACAAATTCCGTGTAAAAAAAAAAATCATTAACAGAAAAATAAAACAATCTTTACATCTGACATTTCAAAGGCTGACAACAGAATATATATAAGACTGCCTCTTCAACTCCGACTGAGTCACAAGGACTCTATATGTAAATTAACGTTTAGTTTGTTATGAGTTCCTGTTAATTACAGTCTTACTGGGTCAATTAAGTCCCCTGATTGTACACAACAAATACATACGTAGGCTTTTAACCTTGCCCGTCATCAGCAACTTTCCATTTCCATAACATGAAAAACAATACACCTGTTAAGAAATCAATATGGTGAAAATAATAGCTTCATGTTGTAGTTCCCATCACTGAACTCCTGCTCAGAATGAGGATGTATAAAACTACTAAAATTAAATGAATGACCAAAAATTAAAAAAAAAAACCACACTCTACATTTTCAATTACCAGGGTCAAAAAAAATACTATAAACTACCATAAATGCATCTAAGCTTGAATCTATTGAGTTAAGGGGTCAACGCAGGCAAGGTGCAAACCTCAATGTTTACTAAATAGTACATGATGGTGGAAAAAAGTCAAGGTTTGCACCTCTAGCCATCCACTTGTATTTTTTTATCAACCACAAGGCTTAATAGATCCAGGGTTACAAACATCACATGCTGAGTCTCATTGAATATAGGTTTTCACATTTAATCACCACGATGCTTATTATTTATGGGTACACAGTTTGTTTCCATAAAGAACAAGCATCAGATCAAATAACAATCAAGGAGGCCATGGATTGTCCTGATCAGTATGATCAGGAGTGCAAGAAATTCCGCTCAGATACACACATGCACACATATAATGGGTTTCGCATCGCTGGCCGACAACCAAGAACTATTCACAGGCACAAATGCCATCGGTAAAAACGTAATCAAATATAAATTCTAAAGGCCTTGGATCGTCCTAGTCAGGATGACAGAAAAGAAAACCCTACTCAGACGCATCAATGACTTACTAATCAGAAGCCTTCTCAGATAGAGGAACTGCAATTAAAACCGAATCAAACTGCAATTCTTACATAAGGGTGGTTCTGATACCAATTGTTAGATTTACTTTGTGGGTTTTCCTAATTTATTTAAACCCTAACCAAGATCTACTCCTTTGTAAGAAATTGAAAATAAAGCACAGCGGAACTTATAAGAAATTGAAAATAATGCACAGCGGAACTTACTTTCCATCTTCTAAAGCTCCTGGTCTTGACTTGAGTTGTTGGCTCTTGAATCCTTCCAGGAGCTTGCAATCCTTTTCTCTGGCTATCCTTGATAGAGTATCAAGTCTTCAATGGAGCAGACTGATTTCTGAGTGATTGCAAGCCTTGGAGACTCAGCCCTTTTATAGCAGTCCCAATCCTATGGCAGCCGAAATTTGGCTTTCAATTGACAGCTAAATTTCAGCCCCAATCCTAGGGCAGCCGAAATTTGGTTGTCCATATTTATTACTGCTATTATTTCAATCAATTATAATCGGTCCATTAACAATTATAATTGATTAACATTATTCTATATGTATTTGTATCTAAATCCTTATTTAAATACGTTTAATGCCATAACTTAATTAATCACATTATTTGGCATATTTAATCATTACATAAATGTAATCTTGCTGACAGTATTTGATATCATAATCATAATGCACGCATGTCCAACCTAAAATATTGTAATTAGACGTCTCTAAATCCAACAATTCGATGCAGAGATCAGCACAATTATGGACCCAATTGCAGAAAATGAAGGGCAGTGTTCTATTCCAATAACACATTTTACAGAGGGTGAATGGTTGGCCCATTTAGAGTTCAAATTTGTATTGCGTGCTCATTATAATGAATTGTTGTATACCATCGGACACTGTGTTGGCGTAGCAACTTCAGAAGTTGCTCCTACGAATGGAAAGAATGATGAACTATTGTTGAGCTCTGTTCTGGCAACATGATTTCCTTGCAACCTTGCTAGCTCGAGTAATTGGACCAATAGAACAGGAAATTCTTGTGAAATGGCATGGTGCAAAAACAAAAAAAAAAAACAAAATCACATGGTTTATGAACAGAATCAGGGAACAAAAAGGCATGGAGTTTGAAGCCGGAGGAAAGGGTATTGAAAGAAAAGGGATGTGTTTTGCAGGCCCGCATTTTGTTGGTGTGGCCTAGGGATTTTTCTCGTGATTGTTCAAATGTATCAATTTGCAACAACGGTGGACTTCCTAGGCATATTGCGGTGGAATCTACTAAGCAATCACTGTGTTAAATTGTTGAATCAACGTCGAGTTGGAGTAATTGATGCATGGAAGAAGTTTAGCAATCAAGGCCTGGGTTGATAAGGAGGTTCTCTTTGTTAGAGCAAATAGAGTTAGAGCAAATGGAAGATCACTGGAAAGAGGACACACTAGTTGAAGATGCACTTTATGAAAACAATGTTTTTCTCACGGATGATTTGTTCGATGGACAAATGGTAGACTAGTAGGAACCAATCAATGAAGACATGGTTCTGAAGAATTTGTTGTTGACTATGAGCAAGTCCCTATCATAGATGAAAAATTATCACAAGCAAATGTCAACACAGAGATAGTGTTCAATTGTCAAATGGGTAGAGGGAAATGTCCATCGGTTTCAACTAAAAGGACCAAATCTTTTGTCCATGAAAATATTACTTTAAATCAAGCCTGTAAGGCTTCGTGCATGGAATGGTCTTGTACTAATCATGAGAATGTTAAAGTTCTTATATTCAGAGTCCTCAAAAAGAGATGTAGAAACTTTCTATGAGATATTCTCAGACGATGAGTTGGTTATGCACCGTGATTTTAGTTCATAGTTCTGGGGACGATTCTCCAAATGAAAGTGGGTAAATTAAAATTCTCGATCACCTTTAAAAGTCAAAGTGAGGGGAAACACAAATTTAAAAGCTCAATATCAATGACTTGAGTGAACACTTGTAGACTTGTATTTCTTCCTGTAAGAGACTCTTTTTGCGATGCTGGTTGAAATTACAGTGTGACAAGAAAGATGTTCTTATAATTGTAGATGTTAGATGTAATGAGAGGCTCCCAGAGATGATGAAAATAATGTAATAAATAAAGGCAACAGACTATTTACAAATTGATCAATGATGTTCATGATTCCATGGGTTCAACTTATTGACTATGAAACGATTTAGACCATGGGTAGGGAGAAAAAGAAACAAAATATGTGTGTATAAAGCAAATAAAATGGAGTAAGTGTGAGCGTGTGTGAGTAGATGTGTGACTATGCCAACAAGAAAGTGTAAGAGAGGCAACAAACATATATGTTAAGTGAAAGTAAATGTAAATACTAAGTAGCAACATATGTGTGTGTGAGGATGAATGATGTAGGTGTGTGTATGGAGGGACATCAAGGTTGTTTATTGAATGAGACAACAAGTGAGAGTGATTGTGACAATTGGTGTGAACACTGAGTGGCAAAGAGTGCAGAGCAAAGAGCAAATCAAATTGTAGTGAGCAGAAGACAAAGTACAAAACATAGGGTAGATAAGGTTGTAGTGAAGTACAATGAGAGGCTAAATAATTGTAGAGAAAATTGTTGTGAAGAGTTCAAACCAGAGATTTGATTGAATCAACAACAAACAATATACAAAATAGAGATCTAAAAGGGGATTGGAATTCCCTATAAGTAGGCGCCTACAAAAATTTGGGGATTGTTTTCTCTAGCGAGTTGGCATCTGTAAATTTGAAAGAGGATTGGTGTCTCATGTAAGTGGGTGCTTGCAAACAATGTAACTCTAAGTTGGTGCCCATACACATCTATAAAGAAGAAATTAGTGTTTTATGGTTTTCCCCCATATGGGTTTCCACATTAAATCTCTTGTGTTTTGTGTGCTAATTTGACTTTGTTTGTTTTTTTATCTGCTCATTTAAGTTATGAAATAGATCTAATACTAGTATTCCACAACTCATTCCTTTGTGACACATCCTCTCAATCTTACTACTCATACCGCCTTCCTATTCCATCCCTCTCTTTGGATGGTCTAAATTATGTGTAGTGCTACCAACCTTTGCCCAAATGTAATTACCAACTTAGAAATATCTAAAAAGGGAGGAAAAAATACTAAACTCAAAGGCCTTGCACTTCTATTGACTTATTGGATACAACCCTTCTTGATGTGTTCATCCTTAACTAAGGTCACACTAATAAAATCCGTCTCAAAGCTTGGACCTGAATCTATGAGTGTGTGACACAAGTGTTTTCAATAAATATGTCTAGGCTTATGAAGGATACCTATATGTTTTAGGATATTAGATCTTTTCTCTTTCAAAGACTCATTTCATCTAAAGTTTACCATTTCCAATTGGAAGAAATTTCAGCAAAATGTATCATGTATGACATGTTAGGAAATTCTTTGGGGTATGTCTTGTTTTCAAACATAAAGAATTATAGACTATTTGTTGTTGTATTCATCATATAAATGTGGAACCACACATTGTTGCTTCATCAGGTGACTATTACTATCATGTTGAAGGTTGTCTTAACTCCCTTGGACAACCATTGGCACTGAGCAACTCCTTTTAAAGTTCCCTCCAACTAAAGTCTCAATTAGAAGGAAATATTTTAAGTGGCTAATTAAAATATATTGTTGTCATCAACTTTATTGTCACCAATACCACCTTTTTCATTATCCTTGACATTTTAAATAATTTGCTTTAACGATTTTCTATTTCATTTCCCTTACATCAAATCAACAATTTGAAATCCTAGGAAATATTACTTGATTTTCCATAATAATCTCGTACCTTTCTATTGATGGTACTAGATATCACCAACATTGTAAGGGGATCTCCCTGATGTGAAGTCCCAATTAGACCTCACACCATTTGGTGTAGGAGTCCCATCCGGTCATACGGTATGACCATTGTTGGAAAGGTTTCAAAGATATGTCTTGGTTACAATCACACACAAGAGATTGCAACACCTATTTGGGAAGCGAGTATGTAAGCTTTGTGAGACACCCAATATAAGGTGCACGAGGGAACTTCCACAACTGGTAAAAGAAAACGAGCCTCTAGTTAGAAAAGTAATAATAGTATCCTAAAGGGGGACCTGATAACGAAGAAAAATGCTTGTTGGTTACCTGCATATTAGTCCACATAATAAACAAGAATCATGAAATCACAACAACATCTATTCAATAGTAACCATATATAAGTAACACAATAGTTCATTAGCCTTAGAATGTAATTAACCAACATATACCGTAAACATAACAAGAATAATCCTACTACATCCACGATAGATGTATGAAGAGATGTCGGCTCATAAAGCTTCTGATTATGAATGGAAAATCCCAAGTACAATGTTACATAGATGAGATACTATAACCAGTAGTAGAATATGAAGCAATCCCTTGGTCCGGAAAATCCAGTAATGGAAAATCCCTTGGTCTGGTCTTGTGGCAAATCCATGGAAAATCCCTTGGTCTGGTCATGTGTCAATCCATGCGATCGGGGGTGTGGTCCAGAAGTCACACTCTCCATTGGTCCCGACACCTAGTCGTATTAGTTGGCATGTGGCTGCAAGCTAGGGCAAGTGTAGGGTGCCACGAGCCTCACCCCTTTGTTATATCCTCTAGAGGTTACGTGGATTTGTTAGAATCAGGGGCTACGACTAACTCCCCACACCCTTCACCTTTGCCTTTCACCACAGTTCTGAGTTATCAGATGTGACTAGGGCTGGTTCGGTGAGGCAAGCCCATCAGGTCGATTTCACCCATTCCCCCCCCAAACTGTCAATTATTCAATAATAAATATAAACGACCCATATAGTATTAACAAGTAACACGATGTCGCGATGGTAGAACGGTTGGTTGGCTTGTCGGAGGTCATGGGGTTGAACCCCATTGAGTCTGGTCGACCCTTAATAATTTTTTACACAAATTTCAAGGGCCATGCGATGCCCTCTCATAGGGCCACATGGCACCTCTTGATTGGCTAAAACAGAACTTCACCAACCAATAGAAAACTGCCAATCACCATGTACGATCATGCCATGTGTCAACACAAGATTGGATTATTTGACAATCGTACTTGCATAGTCAATTGCTGATGTTAGCACCACGTCATCATATGGCCTACCCAGTCAACCTTGGAAGTTGACTTTTTAGTTGTTTGCCAAAAACTTTAGAACACGATAACTTGCTCATATTGTGTTGGATTGATGTGATTCAATCATTGACGGAATCAGAATGACGAGATCTATGATTTGGCACCAGGTTTAGGAAAATTTGAGCACTTTGATTTTTGAGCATATTTTTATCCCCTGGATCAACATGTAGTACACTTAGAATTTTAATGAGGGTTGTACAAGGTTTAATGTCTTCGTAATGGCTATTTCCTTTAAAATTTTCTCATGATTTATGTTTCCCTTGCTGCCTCACTCTACAATGTTGGTTTACATGGTTGATAGTTCCACCTGAATAAAGGAATACATTGCCTTTATTCATCCTCCATTTCCCTCACAATTTTGTGTCAGTAGAAATCACTAACCCACTTTGTTGTGAACCTTTTGCCTTAAAAATGATAAGAAACAAATAATTACAATACTCTTCGAGGGGGCAACCTCCTTTTACAATGAATACAATGTATAAGACAATATTTGATGATCCTAAAACTAGGTCTCCTTTGTGTGTGTGTGTGTGTAGGAAGGAGGAAAAGGGTACAATTATAATAAAATGGGACCATGAGAGGTTTTAGCATACATAACAATATAACAATAATCAAGTTGTCCTTCAATAGTTTGAGAACTTCTTGTGGTGCCATATGCGGTCCTCTACTTCTTGAGCCTCTATAGTCCCTTTGAAGGGTGAGGTGATGGATGGAGAATGATACCC
The DNA here is from genome assembly GCA_000404065.3 of Pinus taeda. Lineage (NCBI taxonomy): Eukaryota > Viridiplantae > Streptophyta > Pinopsida > Pinales > Pinaceae > Pinus > Pinus taeda. The sequence goes on from APFE030598686.1 coordinate 48,215, forward strand.
ATAAAGTTCCATAAATGCTGACATTTTTAATGAAGTATGGAAGGATGTATTGAACCACCATTCTTCCAAGGGAAACCATTTGACTCATTGTGTCTATTTATCAAATGAAAAGCACTGTAGATATCCTCTAAATATAAATTCACAATCTCAATTTTCCCATCATATTGAGGATGGTAAGATGAGTTATGATCCAATTGAGTGCCCAAAAAAGGAAATAATTCAATCCAAAAATTTCCAGTGAAAATTGGATCTCTGTCACAATAATATTTGATACTCCATATAGGTTTTGGACTATTTCCATGAATGCTTCTACCATTGTACTTGCTTTAAAAGGATGAGAAAGAGAGAAAAAATGGGTACACTTTTTCATTCAATCTACCACTACCATAATGAGATTCTTTCTTTCAAATTTGGGTAAACCTATAATAAGATCCATTGAAACTTCTTCCCAATGCTAGCTTGGCATGGTTAATGGTTGAAGGAGCACTGGGGTCTTGATTGTCTCTCTCGTATTTTGTTTGCATACCACATATTGTGCTACAAAAGTTTGCACATATGCTTTAAGGCTTTCCCCAAAAAATTTCTTTCTTGATCCTATGGTGTTCCTTCAAGAAACGTAAGTGTCCTCCTACATGAGAAGTGTGTAACTTCAAAATGAATTTTTGTTTGGGTTGATAATTCTTACATAAGTATAAGTGATCTTAATATGAAAACAAATCTTTTTTCTACTACATCAGGGTCCTTTAGTAGTGTTGAATGGTCTTGCATACCTTCTCATCTCGCATCCATTCTATCCTTGCTTCTTCCACCTAATAAGATTGTGGAATGGAAATAGTGCATAGTAAACCCTTTGTGTGTTCCTATTTCTTTGAGAGTGTATCTGCTAAAATATTTTGTTTTCCTTTTTCTAGATAATTTCAAATTCATAACCTAATATAGGTGGATATTGGTGGCCACCCACCTATTCCACCTAGACCTCCAGTTGGTTTCATCGGTTTCCTTGTTTATAGTACCATTTACTATTTTTATCGGTTTTTCGAGTCTTGAACTTCCGAAGCAGTTTTGACCCCCTAAATGGTGTTTTTTTTAAGCTTTGTGGCAAGCCTGTAGTTATATGCAGGGGCAAGCCCGTAGCCATAGGCAGGGGCCTGCCACAAATCTTTTAGTACTCAAGGATATCTTTCCAAAAAGGTATCTTGCGTGCCAAATGGAGATAATATGACCAAGTTACGACCCTAGGAAGTTGGCTGCCCAACTAATCCCAACGAGGCCCAAAAACTCTTGGTGTTCCATCTCCTAGGGTTAGGGTTTTGGTTGTTTAGGATTTTCCCTTGTTGTTCAATAATAAATAGGCCCTTGAGCCTCATTGTAAAATAATTCAGTAGCTGCCACATCTCTTCTCAAAGATAAGCTACCATCGCTTGAACTAGTTTAAGTTTATTTTTGTATGTAATAATTTAGTTCTTTGATATTAATGAAATGAAGTTTTATTTAAGCTACATCTCTGTGTATATGGGTATTTATGTATTTTGTTGTGTTCACACATAAGTCTGAATCAGTGGTATTAGAGTGGTCTGCTCTTTCTCTGTTTTTCTTTGCATGTCCCTAATGAGGTCAAGGTATAAGGAGTTAGGGCTTGAACTAGTTGAAGCTTTGCAAGATTAGCCTCACAAAACCTTATGGCCTCCCATGGCGGAAGAAAAGAAAGATGAGGGGGCATGAGATCCTTTCAAAATATTGCTTGAGGAAGCCCTCGAGCGACAGAGGAAGACGATGATGGATAAATTTTCCCAGATCCTTTGACGACTCCCCACAGGCGATGCATCTTCATCCAACGACAACTCTAGAGGCGCCACTCCTTTTAAGGTACAAGTTAACTTTGATATTCCCATATTTGAGGCTCAGATAGATGCAGATGTCATAGATAAATGGTTAAATCTGTTGGAAGGATATTTTTCAATTCATGACTTTTCCAATCGGGAAAAGATTACTTTTTCACTTCTCAAAGCTACTCCACATGTCAAAAACTGGTGGGAAACCTACTGTGAACAAAAGGACGAGACAAAATCCTCACTATTTTTAATCACACCCACTTGGAATTCTTTCTGAGATGTCATCAAGGAATAATATTACCCTTTTGGGAGCTATGGAGGTAAATACGTAAAGTGGACCATGCTACGAAAGGGAAGGGACCCAAATGTGTTAGAGTTTATAGATATTTTCCATACCCTTCGCACGAAGATGGGTATAAAGGATTATGAGCAGAATTTGGTATTCAAGTACCACAATTGTCTACACAAGTAAATCCAGGACGAGATGGAGTTCCTAGACATCTCCTCACTCGGTACGGTGTACCGATACACCATCAAGATTGAGCAGAAGTTTAAATAGAAGAAGAAAGACTTTGGATCTAGGAATCCGAAGCAAGGAAAAGGCGCCCCCAAACCATAAAGAAAAGGACAAAGCCAAGGTGGGGTGATCCAAGACAACCCGCCGAAGATGCAAGTGAAGAAAAACACCTCAAAGACAAAGGACACGGGAAAATGGTGTGAGTTCCATAAGAGCTCCACTCCAAACACAAGTTAGTGCCGGGCCAAGCAGTCACTGGTGGCCGAGATGAAGTCTTATGAATCAAACACATGTTGCGACTCTGAGTTAGAACCTGACAAAGGGAAGTAGATCATTGCCGCGGAGCTCAGTGCCACCATGGCACCACTACAATCCAGAAGAATAAGCCTAAAGATCCCGAGGAGGGGGAACGCCTCTTCCACTCAAAAATGTGGGTGAAGGATTCTCCGTTGCAGTTCATTTTCGACAACGAGAGCCAAAATAACCTCATTTCAGTAGAGTTCGTGAAGTGACTAAGCCTACTGACTACAACACATTTGCAATAGTACACCATCGGGTGGCTTCACTAAGGACGAGATCTCTACGTCAGCCAACAATGTTGTCTTCCCTACAACATCAAGCCCTTCACATATGAGGTACTATGTGATGTTTCTCCTCTTAAATTTTGTGATGTATTATTAGGACAACCATACTTGTGGAAGTGACATGTTATATATGAGTCTAGATATTGATTTGTGATTATTAATTTGGGTAATAAGTTGTATAGGATACCGAAGGTAGCCCTTCCTACTGCCATCTCTTTGATCATTGCAAAGCAATGTAGGAAGATCATTTTATAGACCATGAAAATTATTTTCCTTATGATTCAGCCTCAAGGAAAGAAGAAGGTTGTGGCCACCGTTTCCAAACAGGGCTCCTTCGCACAGTAGCAACAAATGGATAAGGTCATGGAGGAGTACATGGACATTTTTGCCTCACCTACAGGGGTACCTCTGTACTATCAGGTCAAACACTTAATTGATCTGACCCTGGGTGCGCTGCTACCCATTGGACCAATCTATTAACGTTGTTTTCTAGAGAACAATGAGATCAAGAGGAAGACTCAGGCTTTGCTGCAGAAAGGGAACATCAGGCCAAGCTCATCACCCTATGGGAGCCTAATTTTATTGGTACAGAAGAAGGATGGGACCAGGAGACTTTGTATTGACTATCGGGCATTGAACAAGATCACAGTTCAAAATAGGCACCCTATCCCATGGATTGATGAAATTTTGGACCAGCTCAAGGGGGCCAAATATTTCAGCAAGATTGAGTTGAAGTCTGTTATCACCAGGTGCCTATTGAACCCTATGATGTGTGGAAGACTACCTTCAAATCCAAAGAGAGTCTTTTCAAATGGTTGGTTGTGCCTTTCGGGTTGACGAATTCCCCCACAACCTTCATGAGACTGATGGACGACATCTTGCGACCCTTCACCAATGCATTCATGGTGGTGTATTTAGACGACATCTTGATCTTTAGACAGAGTTGGGAAGAGAACCTCCACCATATTCGATAGGGCCTTCAAACCATGCGACAACACAAGTTATGTGCCAATTTGGAGAAATGCACTTTTGGCATGACCTGGGCTCAATACCTGGGACACATCATTGATGAGAAGGGTGTGCATGTGGGCTCAGCCAAGATACAATTCATTCGATATTGGTCAGCCCCAACCACTGTAACAGAGCTCTACAACTTTCTGGGTCGAGCCAATTTATATCGTAGGTTCGTATGGGGGTTCTCTCATATCACTTGGTCTTTTGTTCAGTTACCAAGGGGGGGGGGGGGGGGGCGCAAAAGAAATGTTTTTTGGTCTGAAACCCAATAGAAGGTGTTTGCTGAGTTGAAGCATCGCATATTCTCTTCACTAGTGCTCACATTTCCAGACCTGCAACAACCATTTGAGATTGAGACATATGCATCTGACTATACTATTGGTGCAGTTCTTACTCAATAGGGGCATCCAGTGGCTTACCATAGTGAGGCACTTTCAGACTTCAGCCACAGTCTGAAAGTATCCCAGTTTATGACAAAGAAATGTATTTCATTGTGTAGGCTTGCCCTCAATGTATTATGGGGAAGGAAACAATCATCCAAACAAATCACTGACCCCTTGTTATACGTCATTTTGTCACATTACGAAAATGACCATCAGGTTGGATCTCTCGCTATCCACACATGTGTTTTAGAGCATTACCTTGCAAATTTTGAAACTAAATTATCCCAAAGAAAGTGGAATTTCTAGATCCTATGGTACAAAATCCTGATTTTGGCTATATTTGCAATTTCCTATATAATTTTTGTGCATACGTAGAGAAGACCATTATTATCTATGCACAAGTATGCACTGTATTCCACTATGACTTGTGAACATGACTTGAAGTACGTAAAAATAAAAACCAAGTCTAGAAGTATTGTTGGTAGCATCTGTCCCAACCAAAAACATTTGAATGAGTGCGTATTCAGTGTTGATCCCTCCCATCATGGAGTAACTCCACTTCCTTTGTGGTACCTCTATCCCACTAATAGTGGATCTCATCCCTTGGAGAATGGATCCATAACTTCCCATTATGGGCCTATAAAGCCACTACAAGTATGAGAATTGGGGGAGGATTGTTGGAAGTAGGTTTATGCTGTTGAGATTAGGTTGGAAGGCTTTTCTTACAAGGGAGAGGGTTGAAGATTACAGAAGGGTCTTGTTAAATCAAGGCTACATGCTTTTCAAGATTTTCTCTAGTTTTATGAATATAAGAAATTGTTCTTTCTTAGTTACATCTTCATTGGTTTAATTTGTAGGATTCCTTGAGCACCTACAAAAGTTTTGGTTGCATAATTGATTAGTTCGCATGTATAATTGGTTAATTAATTATTTATCTCTTTGATTATACATTGTATGCTTTGATCTATTTTTGTCTTTTTCTCTGTAGTTCTCTTTCAGGACATTGTGGAGAAGCTATTGAGGGTGACGAGAGGCCATTTAAAGCATCAAAGAGCAAGTGATCGAAAGCTTTATGGGAATTCATCAATTGATTCGCTAAACTGGTAAGAGGTCTCTTTCATTCTACATGATTTCAAACAATCATAACTTAGAGAAAGGTAAAAATTACTATGTGTTTGTTACTAAGGTTCTTTGAAGTCTAGGGAGACCGCTCTTTTCCGCAAGAGGGATTTGTCCACATAACACCCCTATAGTTCATACAGACACAAGGGAAGTTGCATAACGATCACCATAAAAAATGGTCCACATACCTACAACAATTTCATTTGAGCATTAAGTACAAGAAGGGCAACACCAATAATGTTGCAGGCTGCCTCAACCAACCACCAATCATGGCGCTGATCATTGTGCTTGACTCCAATGGGCACGGGACTTCGGGGTGGCCGCATCTTTACAAGAGTGATCCATAATTTGACAACACATACCAGACACTCCTAGAAGGTAAGAAAGTTCCGAATTTTCACCTCTAGGATGCACTATTATGAAACATATGTGTTCCTTCAAGCGAGCGTGCCAAGATGATTTAGGAGGTGCAGTACAGTTGGGTCGCTCGACATTTTAGAGTAGAGAAAACAGTGGCAGTACTGCAAAAGTATTTTTATTGGTTGAACCTTCGTCATGGTGTTGGGAAGTACATTAGATCTTGCACCACCTATGCCATTTCCAAACCAACCATCAAGAAGCAAGGCCTATATACTCCTCTTCCTACTCCTAGTTTACCTTGGGAATCCATTTCCATGGATTGCATGTAAGACCTTCCTTCTACTAAGCATGACAACAACTGTGTTTTTGTGGTCATCAACAGATTCTCTAAGAGATAACCATTATGGCGGCCTACAATAAAAGTATCACAACAAAGGCCATTGTTAATCCCTTCTTTGAGCGAGTGTGGGTACACTTTTGGATCTCACAATCCATTTTCTCAGATAGAGACAACAGGTTCCTAAGTGCATTTTGTTTAAGTATCTAGTCAATGCTGGATACCAAATTTACTAAGTCCACGACTTTCCACCCCCAAACTGATGGCCAAAAGAGGTCCCTATACTACTAGTGTAACCCCTTATTGTTATTAGTGCAATCCCCTTATTGTATTATTATGCCCATATAACACCCATGTTGTTATTATTATGCCCCATAGAATCCCACTATTGTTATTGTTGTGCTCTTACAATATTATTGTTATGTAGGTTTGGATTGTATTAGGACCCCTTAGACTCCTATATATAGAAAGGATGTCTTGTCATTTGTATCATCCAAGAATTGTTCATTTGTGTAATGTAAAGGAGGTTTCCCCCTCGAGGAGGTTGATTTTGAAGTCGTTGATCTATCTTTTCTATCTTTTTGTGAGCTGGTTTCATAAGATTTGGTATCAAAGCTTTGGATTCTATGGTTTCGCTGCTCCAAATAAGTCATCGTGGAATTTTCACTATAACCTTTTATCTACGATGTTTTAGAAGTTAAAAAAAAAACCATTTGAGTTGAAATAGTTCTGAACCTCAGGTCTGAATTTTAGATCTCGTCTTACTATATTTTCAGAGATATGAGCTGAGGAAGTTAGGGTTTTTGCAAGCTAGAGAATTCCATCTCAAACAAGTCATCGTGGAATTTTCGCTATAATTTTTTCTATGAGGGTTCAGACTCTATTATTAAAACCCACGTGAGTCGTAATCGTGGTGAAGCTCGGGCCTGAATTTAAGATCTTGTTTCACTATATTTTCGGAGATATGGTCAAAGACATTTAGGGTTTTTACAGACTCCCGAATTACATTTGAAACAGGTGACCTTGGGAAACTCATCATAACTTTCTCTCTGAGCATCAGATTGAAATTTCGTAAGAATTTACAGAAAGAGGATGGACTGTAAGTTTATTGTGTATTTTCTTCAAGTCTGAAGGTTGCAACAGTGACACATGGCAGGTCCTACAAGTTCTCTTTCCTGAACCAGTCTATAATCAGGTCATCGCAAGAGATTTGATGGAACTCTTTATTGAAGAATCCAATGTTGATCAGACTTATGGGGTTAGAAAGAGGAATCAGAGGGATACCACCTGCCAAAATTTTAGAACTTGAAGATATGAAATCACAGAGTTACATTCGTTTAAATATTGTGCTCCTAAAAGCAAGAAAAATAATGGCTCGAATCAAGGAAATAGAAACACCTAGTAAGCAAAATTGGATGGATGATTTGAAGAATGCAATCGAAGCTAAGATAAATAGTTGTATATGTGCCAAGGAAGCTAATATCGATCGTATGGAAGCAGATTTGAAGAAAGGCATGGAAGATTTCAAGAAAGACATGGAAGGTTTGAAGGAAGGTGGGACAAAGCTGCTACAAGAAAGGCCTCCTAATGACGAAAAGGTAGTAGAGGAAACTAATGATGAGAGAAAAATAAATGTTAATCATTATTTCATAGAATCTAACATTGGATTGAAGACCCACCATATTCTAAAGATCGATATGAGGAAGTTTGATGGCAATGATTTCATAACATGGATACTATAGATGGAGAAATATTTTGATCTACATGACGTGAAACTGTTACAAAAGGTACGTATTGCATCTTTATATTTAGAACCAAATCAATTTTTATGGTATAAAGGGCTTTGTTCTCGTAAACCACTTGTCACCTGGTCAATTTTCATGGAGGATATGATAACACATTATAAGGATACAAAGAGAAACACCTTCTTTAGCCAATTGATAAATATCAAGCAAAGGGGTTCAATGATAGAACACAATTAGGACTTCCAAAAATTGAATATAAGGGTAAATGATTTTTTTTTCACTTGCTGGTTCACGGATACCCTGGTCAGTGGGTAGCCGCTACGTCCAGGGGTTTAAATCTCTGAGTGGACGCCACCCGAAGGGCATTCAACACCCCTGGCCTATTTTACTGACCTAACCCCAAGAGCTTTCGGGATTCGACCCTGTGACCTCCCATTGGCGAGGCACTTGATTTGACCGATTGAGCTAACTCTTGGGGCTTTATAAGGGTAAATGATATTCCAAAGAAGCAGAGGATTGATGTCTTCTTAGGGAATTTAAAGGATAACATTCAACATGAGGCTTGTCTTTGGGAACTTGATTTATTGGAGAAGACATTTAGGTTGGAAAGAAAAATGGAAAGAAAAATTATGGCAACAAGGAAGCCTACCACTCATAACTATAAAGATGGAAGTGTCATTGTTCCTAGCCTTTCACCACCTACAAGGTTGACACCACAACAATTGGAAGAAAAAAGACCAAAAGGGATTTGTTACAATTGTGATAGAAAATACACTAAAGGTCATAAGTGTGCTAAGAAGAAATAAATTTACATAGATAGGAAAGAGGAGCAAGAAAAGGAACAAGAAATGTCGAAAGAAGAGGATATACACCAGGAATCAATCCCAGAGAAAGAAGAAATTAATCTGACGATATCTTGTAATGCATTGGAAAGAATTACCACTCCTCAAACTCTCAAGTTAGAAGGGCATATCAAGAAGAAAAAGGTAATAGTGTGATTGATTCGAGTAGTACCCATAATTTTATTCATTGTCAGATAGCCAAGGAATTGAATTGCTTCCTATATCCAACAATAGAGTGTCAAGTAATGGTTGCAAATGGAGGAACCATAAATTCCTTTGGAAAGTGCCATAATATCAAGCTATCCAAGTGAGAATATGTATTGAATAGTCCAATTCTTTCCATTCCAATGGGTGGTGTAGATGACGTACTAGGAGTCCAATGGCTACAATATTTGTGTACGATAGCTTTTAATTTTCAAGAACTTTTCTTGAATTTTTTTTCGGAAGGAAAGGAAGTTGAATTAAGGGGTATCACAGGGAAACTAGGAAAGATAATCATCTCTAATAGCATGCAGCTTCTAAAGAAAGAACAACGTGGCGTAATTGTATAATTATGTTCACTAGAGGTTCCCACAATGAAATCATCTATTTCTCCAGATCTCCAAAATGTTATGGACAGTCATTCCAAGGTATTTGAGACTCCCAAAGGCCTCCCACCTATTCATGATGATGATCATGCTATTAAATTGATTCTAGGAAGTGTTCCCCCAAACATCAGACCTTACAAATATCCATATTCCCAAAAGAGTGAAATTGAACATATGGTTGCATAAATGCTAGAGGTTGGTATAATTCAACCTAGTCAGAGTTCATTCTCTACTCCTGTGGTATTGGTACACAAGAAGGATGGGTCATGGTGCATGTGTACGAATTATAGGGAGCTCAACAAGCTTACTATTAAAGATAAATTTCTCATTCCTATCATTGATGAGTTACTAGATGAATTACATGGAGCAATTTACTTCACCAAGTTGGATCTTCATTTAGGATATCATCAAATCATAATGAAGGCTGAATACATTCCAAAAACAACATTTAGAACTCATGAGGGTCATTATGAATTTTTGGTCATGCCTTTTGGCCTTACCAATGCACCTTCTACATTTCAAGGTTTGATGAATTCTATTTTCAAACCATTCCTTAGAAAATTTGTGTTAGTATTTTTTGATGATATACTAATCTAGAATAAGTCTTGGAAGGATCATGTTCAATATGCTAACATGGTGCTCAAACTATTGGAGGAAAAATAATTATATGAAAAAAGCTCCAAATGTTTCTTTAGAGTATAAGACATGGAATATTTGGGTACTCAGTTAACTCATAGCTCATATTATCATCCTCAATATGATGGGAAAACTGAGATAGTGAACAAATGTTTGGAAGGATATCTTCATTTCTTTGTATATGATAAACAAACACAATGGTTCAAGTGGTTGCCTCTAGCTGAATGATGGTATAACACTTCGTTCCATACTGCAGAAAAAATGACCCCATTTATGGCACTTTATGGATATCATCCACCATCCATCACATCATCTTTAAAATAAAATTCTAAGGTTCAAGAAGTGGAAGATCACATCAAGCATCAACAACAAGTTCTCAAACTCTTAAAGTATAACCTCACATTGGCACATAATAGAAAGAAACAATAGGCAAATCAACATCGCAGGGAAATAATTTTTGATGTAGGTGACTGGGTATTTCTACGACTACAACCATACAAACAAATGTCCCTCAAGCAAGCTAAGAAGGATAATAAATAATCACCAAAGTATTATGGTCCATACAAGGTGTTACAAAACATTGGTACTATGACATACAAATTGGAGCTTCATGTATCTTCTCGAGTGCACCCAGTTTTACATGTTTCATGCTTAAATAAGGTTATAGGTGAGAAGATCCTAGTTCAAAAAATATTTCCAGAACTTGACGAGGAAGGAAAAATCATATTGGAACCAGAAGAAGTCACAAAAACAAGAAATCAACAACTACGAAATCGATCAATTTTAGAGTATCTCATTAAGTGGAAGAACTTACCTGCTGAAGATTCCACATGGGAGGATGAGAATTTTATATAGAAGCATCCAAAGCTACTCAAGAATTGAGGACAACACTCTTTTAAGGAGAGGGGCATGTTAGGTCCCTATACTACTAGTGTAACCCCTTATTGTTATTAGTGCAATCCCCTTATTGTATTATTGTGTCCATATAGTCCCCATGTTTTTATTATTATGACCAATAGAAGCCCACTATTGTTATTGTTTTGCCCTTACAATATTATTTTTATGTAGGCTCGGATTGTACTAAGACCCCTTAGACTCCTATCTATAGAAAGAAGGCCTTGTCGTTTGTATCATCCAAGAATTGTTCATTTGTGTAATGTAAAGGAGTTTGCACCCTCAAAGAGGTTGATTTTGAAGTTGTTGATCTATCTTTTCTATATTTTTGTGAGCTGGTTTTATAACATGAAATCCTCCCCTATGTCCAGCATAACTACAATAGATCTTTCCACAACTCAATGAGACACACCCATTTCAGGTAGGGTTAGGATTTTACCCACTATGTCTCATTGATGTGGCCATACCATTTGCAGCTACTTAGGTAGATTTAGCTCACGTCCAGTTCGAAGCCGACATGGCTAACTGCTTCGTTAAGCGCATTCAACACATCCAAAATCAGGTCCCTGATATATTGGATAGATTCAATGCTAAGTACAAGTAGTGCTCTGATTAACATTGAGTGTTGCACTAGTTCCAGGTGGGCGACAAAGTTTGGCTACCTTTGCAGAAGGAGCGCCTCACTGGACCCCACTGCAAGCTCTTCCCTCTCCGATATGGGCCATACACCATCACAAGGTTGTAGGGGACAATGTCTTCAAGCTCAACATTCCATTCTTCCTTGATCTGCACCTAGTGTTCAATGTAGATCACCTTCGACCATACTTTCCACCATTACTAGACACATCTGACATTGCAGAACAACATACACCAATAGAGCTAAACCCAGACTACATGGAATATGCCACAATTGATCAAATCATGGAAACACAAATAAAAAACACTCGCTAAAAGAGGATCCATCTATATTAAGTTGTCAAAGCAGGCCAACTCCTTCACGAGGGACCAAGTTCAACAAAAAAATTGTCTCCTCATGGAGGCTCTGCACACAATGGGGAGCATTGCTTCCTAAGGAGGGAGGATTGATCCAAGTGGATATTGGTGGCGACTCAACTATTCCACCTAGACCTTTAGTTGGTTTCATATGTTTCCTTGTCTATTGCAACATGTACTATGTTTAACAGTTTTTCGGGTCCTGAACTTCCAGAGTGTTTTGACCCCCTAAACGAAATTTTTTAAGGTCCGCAACAGCTCCATATTCTTCTACCGCAAATCTTGCAATACTCAGAGAGATATTTTGAACAAAGTATCGTACGTGCCAAACGAAGATAATATGACCAAGTTACGACCCCGAGAATTTGGCTTCCCAACTAACCCCAACGGGGCCCACAAACTCTTCTCAAAGATAAGCTACCATCACCCAAGCTAGTTTATTTTTATTTTTGTATGTAAGCATATTTCACTTCTTTGATATTAATGAAATTAAGTTTTATTTCTATTGCATCTCTGTGTACATGGGCATTTCTGTATTTTGTTGCGTTGATGCATAAGTCCATATCATAACCCAACATTTTTGTGACCCATTTTTTTCGCTCTTTTGAAGACAAACCTTTCTCCAAGAAGTACTTTAATCAGTCATGATATACTTTTACTTTGAAGTGTCTTCTTATTAGGAATGGACACCATTTGTTAACTCCATGTAGCATGGCCAACATTTCTTTTTCATAGATGGGTATGAGTAAATTCTTTCCTTAAAGTTTGCTACTTTCAAAGGAAAAGGGCCTTCCATCTTACATCAAAGTTGTACCAATGCCATGGCTTAAGACATCGCACTCCACGATGAAGGGTTTTGTGAAGTTAGGTGTTGAAAACCACTATAGAATACTTCGGTTTTTTAAAGATTTTAAATTCATATTTCAGATTAAGAAGGGGATTGAATGAGAATTTATTTAAACATTTAATACCCAATCCAACCCACTATTATTTGGTTGTTTTCGCAATGCCTAGGGTTGGCATGGTGGAAGCACTGGACTTGAATGACTCCTTAAAACCCACATATAATATGTAGAAGCTGATATGATCCAAAAAATGGGAAATAACAAGAAAAATAACCACAAGGATTAGCCTTTTAAGACTTTGTATTTTTTGTTTTCTCGACATTGATGTTGCTTCTTGTAATTTTACCATTGAAAATAAAGTATCAAAATCACTAGAATTCCAAATTGAAACCCATGATAGAAAACCCATGTTTTGAGTTGCAATTTGTACAAAAATTTAGAGTCAATGCACTCCAAAATAATAAATGGAAAAATTGATGATATTGTTCAATCATCAATATCCATGATTGTCAAAACTGAAGCTATATGCTTGGATTATCCCTGAAACCTTCCCAAAACATCCTTGAAATCTACCTAGAAAACCCTTGAAATCTTCCAAAAACATCCTTGAAATCTACCTAGAAAACCCTTGAAATCTTCCCAAAACATCCTTGAATTTTCTTAGAACATCTGTAAATTTTGTCCTGGACATCTTAGGGATAGCCTGCAAGTCCCCGAGTCCTCGATGTTGTCCTTAATAGTTTGGGGACATTTCCTAAGGGTCCAAAAGTCCCCGGAATGTGGGGACGCAAGGTACACAAATGTTTTTGGGGGAGTCGGGACCCCATGCAACATAGAATAGAAGAGGTAGAGGTTGTAAAGGAGGAGGGACAATGGGAGGGCCTGGTATGTCTATGATTTGAGTTGCAAACCATCAAACCCTCCTTCTTCAAAACAACAGGGACAAACAAAGAGCTACCTAGTTAACTTAATTTACATGGATGCACTTCCCTCTATTCCTCATTTTAAATATATATTAAATAATTAAACTTAATATACACAAGTAAAGAGTGCTTTTGGTTACAAAATAACTAAAATAAGAAAAAAACATTATTTATTCATAGAATTTGTAATGGAAGATTGAATTGTCTATCCTAAAAACAAAAAGAGATTTAAATCTTCTGAAGAGCAAGTTCATGAGTAGTTTATAAGTGTAAATTAAGATATTGACAGCATATCAACTACTATATTACATCCTCATTTATATTAGTTTTACTAACATTGTTGAAATAGGTAAACCATATATAATATATATATATATATATATTATTTATATTATATATAATATATATATATATACTTTTTAATTATATTTATTATTAAATTCACTAATTATATCTTATTGTTTAAAAATTTTCGCGAGTTTGAAGCAGAAAAGCCAAAATATACTATATATATATATATATAATTTCCTAAAAATTTCAAAATTTTTCACTAATAAATGGGATATAAAATAAAAATTTTAATATTTATAAAAAATAAAAACAATATTTTCTTAATTTTAGCATGAATAAAACATAAATATTATAGTTAAAAAATATAACTTAATGAATGAATTAATCTTTTTTTCCCTTCCATAAATGAATTAATATTTTGAAAATTATTCTATAAAATTTTAAAAGGTGGGCTATGCCTCCTCGGAGACTTTTTAGCCAGGAGACTTAGGGGGGCCAAATAAGCTTTGCCGCTCGCCGCCGGGCGGGGATTATTCTTTTTTTGGTTTATTTACTTTTTAATTTCTTTGATATATTAATTAACATTTAAAAATTATATATTTAAATTTAATTATTTTAATTATGTATATATGGAAAATCTAGATCAACTCAAAGAGATCACTTCTAGTCAGCCAAACTAACACAACCTAACTCTAAGGGCATCAAGGAAAATTGACTCCATAACTTTCCAATAAAAAATATACTTAACAACGAAAAAGTTTCTTTCCAATAGAAAGAACAACAATTTTTAGTTAGATATTACATATAGTGAAAGTTTTTAGTGTCATAGCAAGCAACCATTGCCAGCAAGCTAAATATACTAAACAATAAAAACTTAACCCATTAAACTAGCTCGACTTTTATCATTAAAATATACTATTTAAAAAACAAGATTATTTTATTAATATCTAAACCTTAATTGGAAAAATAATTAATATTATTGTAATAATAATATTATTTCTGTATGCTTTGAGAAATGTGTCCAAAATTTTGAATGGACACTTGAACTCAATCAAAATGATTAGAAAATAGTGCTAAAACATATCTAAATATCTGATGTGCGTTATGTAAAGTGATGGAAAAATATCTGAAAGGATGTGTGAACAGATAAAAAGTCATTGAAGAATATTAGGTTTTCTTGCTGTTGGAAAAAAACAGGGAAGAAGCTTTATCTATTTGCGAGTGCCGTGGCTTTATCTGAATCTTATATTTAGTAGGAGAAAATTTGATTAAGATTTCTAAATTGAAGGTGCACCAGTGGTCTAGTGGTAGAATAGTACCCTGCCACGGTACAGACCCGGGTTCGATTCCCGGCTGGTGCAGAACCTGAGCAGGGTTTGATTGATGTTTTATCTATATTGCTTTTGATAGAATCGCAGCACTGTCGTATTGTGTTTGTAGCCGTCGTCCACTGGGAATCTCAAATTGTTCCTTCTGTCTAGATATTGCATTTGAGTATTTAATAGTTATTCACGTCTCTGTCGTTGTAGTATAGTGTTAAGTATTCCCGCCTGTCACGCGGGTGACCCGGGTTCGATCCCCGGCAACGGCGGTTAATTTTTTCCCTGTTATGCGATAGGGTCTTGTTTAGTGCGAGTAGGCACTTAGTTATTCATAACTATATTTATATTAGTGTTACAGTTTGATGAGAGATTTTATGCATAATCATATAGCAAAAGGTTTTGGTGTCTCGAATTCCTCATTAGGAATACATAACATTATTTATTGTATATGACGTTAAATTGAATAATTATTTTTATAAAATGTTTATCATGTTTATAAATATTTATCAAATGTTTGGCTTACTTATTCAGTTTCTACATATCAATTTGATTTAAGCCTGGTCATTATTATTCTTTAAGGCGCTTTAGTTTAAAATTTGATATGGTATTAAAGAAGGGGTGATACTCTCACTAAAATCAAAGCACACAATCATGAAATTTGCTAATTTTTGCAGCAAACCCCTTGTTAAAAGAAGATTACCATTGCATGGATTGAATTATTGGCAAAGATTAGGTAAATTACATGGGGTGAACTATGACTATCAGAAAAGTTAATAGTCATATAATGTACATAATGCAAGAATATCTCTAACTCAAGATACAAAAGATATAAAATTCTATGCACAATAATATAATGAAAGGATGTATGGCAATATACTCTCACAATGGAAGACAAATTGAAATAATGTTTTGGAAAGTGAAGGCTATGAAACTGTAAAACAACTTTGAGTTCTTATGCATTAATAATATTTCCCACATTAACCATATTGAAATAAAGATATGCACTATCATGTTTGGTGATTTTGATAGTGTAAAACATATTTGTCTTGGTGCAATAGGATTTGTATCGACATTACATCATTGAAGTACACGTCAAAGTGGATCCCAACTACATTAGCATGCTTTTCAATGATCTTAGACTTGAATATGGAAAATTTATAGTCAACATTCATTCAATTCACGTCTCCATCAAGTCTCCTATAGACTCCACATTTGAGTAGGTGTGTTAACAAACCATAGTCGCTCTTTGAAATTTACCAAACATTCTCTATAAATCAAACTAATATTAGATTTATCACTACCCCTCCAATATCATTCATGAGACTAGTGATGGAAATAACATACATAGTAATAACAATAATGCCCACATAAGCAAGAATGGGAATGAAAAGGAACTGAAGTCATCTATGGAGAGGTCAAAGTCAGTAGATAGTGTAGAGAAGATTGTGAGATACAAAGAATGCCACAAGAATCATGTGACCAACATTGGGACTCTTGAGTCTACATCTATAAGTATGTTTTGGGTTCACCACTAGTCTGCAACGAATAATCAAGTGAGAGAATGGGTGCAACCAATAAAATAGGTACGATGGAGCACAATGCAAGAAATGCAATCGGTAGGAACTAGGAAACTTTGTGATGTCAAGTGGAACATCTTTCCTCAACACAAAAATTTCAACTGCAATGCTTACTCTCAAAACATCAAATCTTCAACAACAATAACAAGGTATGGTACTACAAATATTTGGTTTCATTTTATTTATGATTTTGATGGAAGTTACACTTTTGGGATGTTTGATTCATGATGAAATGAAAATTTTCCATGGTAGATGTAGGCCCATTGCTAGGCCAATATTTATTTAATTCAATTCTATATAGTTTTGGAGAGGGTTTTTGCTATTTCTTCTACTCAATGATAGATCCATCATGTACATGCTCGACCTAAGCTTAGATGAAAAATATATTAAACACTACATAGTTACTATGTATCCAAATCAATGGTATATATATTTATAGGAATAATGGTTGTTCATATTAAACTAAACTAAAGATTCCTCTAACTTTATCTAATGATTCATGGTTTTGGAGTAGCACTAAATACATGTAATAATATACTATTATATACACAAACTCATTCACTTTATGAACTTATGTAGCTTAAATATTTATTAGAAATTATATTTGAAACCCTAGCTAATCTATTTCAATCCAAGTCCTTAAGTCTACACCATGAATGCCGTATAGTTCTTCTTCCTATTTTAGAGAATTGATAAAGTAGCCATGCTTTTCAATCTATCTTCTAGGCCATTAGTAGGTGCCTTTCAAATATGTTTACCCAATGATCCCTCCTCTATTGCATATGCACGTACAATCTTTTGTAGTAAAGAAGCCTCCCAATAATCTAAAACCCAACTTGACTAGAAGTTACAATGGATGCCTCCATACCTAACATAATATTAATTCAATAGACGGAAATATATAAGCCCTTGATCAATGCACTAGCCAATCCTACTGTTGATTTATGATTGCTAATACAAGTATTAGTTCTTTCCTTGAAGACTTCCAAAGATGCCTTATTCTTTTACAAGCTTCTACACCAAAAAGTTTTGGATAACGTTATGACATATTGAGGAACCTAAACAACTTTCCCCTTAGATCAAACTCTTAAAAATTTTCAAAATCAATCCTTCAACAACCTTTGTATCTCCCACTCTTTCCATCTCCATAATGATGGAACTAATCATTGTAGAAGATGCAATCCTTAAAAATTGTTATGGAAGGACATGGTGGGTACACCAAAGAACACTCCAAAACCTCTCAGAATACTCGTATTCAACAAGTGTTGCAATTGATGTCAAAGGAATTGTTGTCATTGATGTGGAGAAAATATTCAAAGGATGGGCATAAATTCATTTTATGGAATAGATATATTGTGAAAAATATGCAATTATCTAGATTTACTGGAAAGGGACCAAAACACCACACATCTAGATTTTGGAAATCCAGAACACAGTGGAGAAATGAAGGGGATTTCTCAAGTCTTGAAAGTATGGAAAGATCGAGGTCATTGAGTTATGATTTTTACTTAGAAAAAACAAATGTTGGGTATGGAGTATAAGATCAGGTCACTAACAATATTGATGTTGCTCACATTCCTTCCATTTGAAGGTTGATCCTCATAAATCCATTGAAATTTTGAGTATGTGGGTTGCTTATATGACTAGTAAGAGGAATTGCATGAATACATTGTGATGTGGTATGCAGAGGAAATTAAGTATAGCATCATCTAGTACACTAGGTTCTACTTCGAGTACCATGGAAAGCATCAAGACCCTTCTTAAGGAATTCAATGGAGAGCTAAGCACTGTTCTGGACCTAATTGCAGAAAATGAAGGGTCATACTCTACTCAAATAACACATTTTATAGAGGCAGAATGGTTGGCCCATTTACAGTTTAAATTTGTATTGCATGCTCATTATAATGAATATTGTGTTGATCCAAGTTGACTCAACTCCTGGATTTAACCAAGATCTTTTACTTCCCTGATGTTGTTAGAATTGCATTTAAAATAGCATAAAGGAACATATATGCATGTTGTAAAGAAGAGGGAACATGACAAGAATTAGCAACATAAAACACAAGACGTCGATAATGGAGTTCATCCAGTGTGGACTATGTCTCTGGGCCCGGTGTCAAGATGGTGTTGGCCACTTCATTCAGTGCTGGAAATGGTGAAGATGTACATGGACTATGTTTTCTGTCATAAAAGGATATGTGCCCTCTACATGAGTGGCAAAGTCTGTCCACGAGACGTTTTGCTACAGGGACTATCACTCACAATAGGCCTCCTATCAGCATGGCATAAACTTACACATGGTGAAAATGAATATCCCTCCATCATGACATCAAAGGGATCTCAATCAAAATATACATAACAATCCATGATGATTACATCTCACATGAAATAGACACAAATATTCTGCATCATACATCAAGTAGGAATCAAAAACAACATAATACATCTCATAGCAAATGGTCGAAGAAGAACATGTCAACAACACTTCATATACCCCAACTCTGTTGTTGGCTGAAGAATAGAATACTTAGCTGCTGGATCTGAATGCACCATCAAAATCGTGGCGTCGCATGGCATAGAATTGAGTGTCCACAATCTGAACTCTAACACCGTCACTCTAATCTGGAAAATGGCTGAAAAATAAAAGGCTCAGCGGCAAAATCTGACTGCACCACTGAGTTTTTATCGTTGAGAGGTGTAAAATCGACTTTCTATTTTCTGAATTCTAACACCAGAAAAATCTGGGTCTGTAGGAATCTTTTAGATTCTCTCACGATTATCCAAAGATTCCCTCCTCCAGGTTGACTAGAGATCTGAAACTCAAATCAGAAAGTTTATCTCGCCATTGAGATCCTTGCGAAAGTTTAAGAAGAATGAGTATAAAGTTGGTTGTATTCTAAATCTGGGAAAAGTTAGCCTCCAAGGAATTTGGAAGATTCCCAAGGATTCTCCTGTGCTGGGAATCTGTAAATCTGCTACTCAGAAGGCGAATCCGATGTCGCCATAGCGTTCCCTATGCAAAACTGAGAAAAATGACTATAAACTTGATTACATTTTGACAAAATGAATGTTTACCTCCCCATGGAATCTCAAAGATTCCTCGCATCATCAAAATATTCTTGTCACGGAATTCGTGCCACATGGTTCCACTGCGCTGCAAAATATTTATGTTTCTGTGCTAGCTCCTCCACACGCTCCCTCGCTTTTTTGTGGCCCCCTAACGAATGATTTTGAAGGGTTATATATAATTTGTTGGGTGGACTTTACCAGATGTAGTGGTAACCTGGGAAATTGTGGGAGGGAAGGTCGGGGGATCAAATCCGGACCATTCTCAGAGTAGCGCATTGTTAATATTGGCGCATTATTGTTTTTTTCAAATGGTTATAACCATACTTTAACACTTGGTGTGGTTTGCATTAATGGTCACGCTTTTGAGTTGGATTTACGTGGTTTGTTTTGGCGTGGTGCCACATGGGGCTAGCCCATGTGGGTCAGGCGGGTTCAATCCCCGCCGGCTCCATAATTAATGTTATGTGCATATGGTGGGGGTGTGGGCTGGGTCCACGAGAGGTGGCCCACCCACCCCAATATTGGGTGTTTGTTATCAATGTTAGTGACATGGTGATTGGGGATTTGGTGGGGTCATGGTTGTCAACCATTTTTTTAATAAAAAATTGTCTTAACATATGTTTTTGGGTTCGATGGAGGTGGCGGGGGTCATGGCCCGTCACCTATTTTAATATTTTTTTATTTCTTATTAAATATAGGCCACTATTTCATTTTTCGATTTTTCGAATTTTGTCTAATATAAGGGATATTAGACAAATTAAAGAGGCAACAATTTTGCCCACTCTTGGGAGTTAGATTCCATATCCAGGACTTGGTCAATTTGTGGGACACTTAAACCTGACCCACAACCCAACTTTGACCAAAACTTTGACTGCCTCTTTCTCCCTCATATGAGCTCGGATTTGAGTGTCGTTTGCACTGTTGGAATCAGGGTGACGAGCACTTCGATCTGGTGTTGGTTTGGGAGTGATCTAACCACTTTGAATTTTGACTCTTTCTAAGTCCTCTAGGACTTTTGCATGTGTTTGGAGCCACCTGGATCATGCATACCATTGAACATTATGTTGGTGTAACAACTCCAGGAATTGCTCCTATAGATGGAATGAATGATGCAATTTTGTTGAGCTATGTTCTAGCAACACGATTTCCCTGCAACCTTGCTAGTTTGAGTGATTGGACCAATAGACCAGGAGATGCATGTGAAATGGCGTGGTACAAAAAATATAAAATAAAAATCACATGGTTTATGAAAAAATTCAGGAAATAGACAAGCATGTAGTCTAAAGCCAGAGAAAGGACTATCGAAAGGAGAGGGGTGAGGGGTGTGTTTTGCAAGCTTGTATCTTATTGGTGTGGCATGGGCACATGGTAACTTTTCTTATGATTGTTCAAATGTAACAATTTGCAACAATAATGGACTTCCTAGGCATATTGTGGTGGAGTTCACTATGAAGTCATTGTGTTAGATTGCTGAATTAACATCGAGTTGAACAATCAAGGTTGAGGTTTATAAGGAGGCTTACTTTGTTTCTCGAGATATAAAAAATTCAAGGCATAAATAGAGATAGAGTTGAGAAAATGGAAGCTCACTTGAAAGAGGACATACTAGTTGAAGATGTATGTTATGAAAACAATGTTCTTGTGACATATGAGTTTCCAAATAGAAAAATGGTAGACCAATGGGAACCAATCAATGAAGACTTGGTTCTGGAGAATTGCAGGGTGAAATTTATCTTTTTGACTATAAACTATTCCCTATAATATATGAAAAATCATCACAAGAAAATTTCAACATAGAGATAATGCTCAATTGTCAAATGGGTAGAGAGAAATGTCCGTTGGTTTCAACTAAAAGAGCCAAATCTTTTGTCTATGAAAATTTCACTTTAAATCAAGCCTCTGAGGCTTAGTGCATGGAATGGTCTTATATCGATCATGAGAATATTAAGTTCCCATATTCTCAGTCCTCAGAAACAGATGTAGAAACTTTCATGAGATATTCTCACATGATGAGTTGGTTATGCATCATCGTTTTAGTTCATATTTCTTGTGAATATTCTCTCAATGAAAGTGTTGGTGAATTACAATTCCCAATCACCTTTAAAATTCAAATTGAGGGGCAACACAAAAAGTTCGAGACCAATGAGTTCACACCTGTAGACTTGTGTTCCTTCCTATAGGATATTGTTTTTACAACGCTGGTTGAAATTACAGTGTGACAAGAAAGATGTTTTTATAGTCGGTGGTCTTCGATGTAATGAGAGGCTTCAAGAAATGTTGAGGATAATGTAATTAGAAAAAAGGTAGCATATTCCATGGGTCAATATTATGGGTTTATACCATGAATCAATCTAAACCATGGGTGGGAAGAAAAATAAATAAAAAAATAAATTTATAATGGAGTGAGTGTGTGTGTATGTGAATAGATGTATGACCTTTCTAGCAAAAAAGTGTGAGAGAGGTAGAAAACATGTATGATGAGTGACAACAAATGAAAAATATTGAGGAATAACATATCTGAGTGTGTGAGGATGAATGTTGTGGGTTTGTGTACGAAGGGACAACTCAGTTGTTTACTGAATGAGACCACAAGTGGGAGTGACAGTGATAGCTGGTGTGAATGCTAAGATTAGAGAAGGTGCAAAAAAAAGAGAGTCAAATTACGGTGAGCAAAAGACAAAGTGAAGAACAAAGAGCAGATAATATTACAAGGAGTAGAAGTCAAAGTACAATGAAAGGTTGAATAGTTGTAGAGAAAATTGTTGTAAAGAATTCAAACGAGAAAGTTGATTGAATAAAAAACAAACAACATTCAAACTAGAGATATAAAAGGGGATTAGATTTCCTTGTAGATAGGTGCCTACAAAACTTTATGGATTGGTGTCTCCAATGGGTTGGATATTGTTGATCCATAAAAATATTATGGATATTCCATTGGTCAGTTCGTCACAATAGTTATGATAAAATTATACTTTAAAATTCCAAAATCTACGCTATTGAAATTTTATTTCTCTTTAGATTTACAAATATGTAGAAAATTGTTAACAACATATGGATGTGAACTAAAATTATGCAAAAAATAAAGAACAAATAAATAAAATATCACACACACATTTGACATGATATATGAGATGGGAAACCCTTTCGAGCAAAAAACTCAACTAGAAGGTGAGGTCACTCCACTCTCTTTCTTTGAATAGAAATATGGTTGTGAGTATAAAGAAGTGTGGCATATGGCCTATGGGCTACTACAATGCATAAATCCTCTCTGTGTGCTCTATATCCTATCCTTCTTGGTTATTTTTGCTCATATATTGAACAATTGCACTCAAAAGAATGGAACTTCCTCCAAGTGGCCAACTTATAAAATAATCTGATAGCCTACTAGTGGATAGGTTTGACTAACTCAACTCTTTACCAGAGTAATCTTCTAGAGTCTTCTTCATCATAATCACGTGTCTAATGCCTTTTTTTATGAATAATGGGGGATGGCATGGCATCCTTTCAAATTATGGTGGTGAAAACCAATAAGATCAACTTCTAAGTGGCAAAACTTTTGCATAGACTCTAATTGGTGTGATTCTTGCACCATTGGAAAGGTATCTATGTGTAGAATTTGAAAAAAAGGTGTCATCCTAGAGCAGAAAATTTCTACCCCAAAAAAGCACCATTTGATGCCTCAAAGCACTCCTGGAAAGTTTTAATCCTTGTTTTTCCAACTAGGCCTTGTCAGTCAAAAAGGTCCTATGAGATGATTCCTCCACTTTTTCCACTCTAAAAGCATTGAGATGGATGAAAAAAAATATAATGATCCCATTCAGATCACACCACCCCATTTTGGGATGCTTTTGGTCCCTTAAATATTCTATGGAATGAGGTGAGGAAATTTTTCCTCCACATTCGCTTAGGTGTACCATTTAGCTTTGCCTAGAAGTTTCCCTTTCAACCCAATCTGCCAAAGGAAATGTTACCTTTGCCTTTTAGTTCTGGACCTATTTATGAAAAACAATATCCTATGTCAGCTATTCCTAAGCATTTGGTGTCAAATCCTCCACAGAAGGTAGGAATTGTTCCTCTTCTTGATCTAGCATGGAAGACTCATAGAGTTTCAAATTCTTTACATTCACAATTGAGAAAATACACATATATGGAGGTAAATTGAGTTGAAAGGAATTATCACCCACCGTACCACAAAGCCTTAATTTTCTTACTAGGAATCTATAGCCTCTCCTTATTCAACTGTATCCATAATATTTCTCCTACGTTAAATGATTCCTTTGTTTTGTATTGATCATGCCTAGCCTTATATTCCCCTTGTGACTTTTGCAGTGTCTCTTGAACCTGTATATGGATATGCTTGATCTTCTCTATAAATTTTTCATCCCTCAATGCACCTTTTGTAAGATCTTCCCTGACTCCTCCTTGCTCCCCATATCCAATGTCAAAAGGTGAAGGCAAAAAATATCCAAAACAACTTTCAAATGGGGACTTTATTGTAGAAGTGTAGACTACTTCTTGGGCGCAACCCAACTTGGCCTAGTTTTTGGCAAAAACTCCACATTTTGTGGAGCAGAGTGCGCAGTGGAGAGCACAGCGGGGCGTGAAGTGGACCATGCAATGGAGTGCCAAGTGGACCATGCAGCGAAGCAGTTGGAATATACCACGCAGTATAAGGGCGTCAGAGTGGGTCGAGGCCCCTCCTTTTTGTAAAAGAATGTGATAATGTAAATGATTAATGGTTTTAACTGCTTGTTTTAGGGAGTCCATGGTATTTGGACCATTGTAGTGTAACAATGTAACCCTTGATGTAATAATATATATAGGATCAAATAATAAGAATAAATTGTTCTTATCAAATTGATCTAGATTTGTGTTATGGTTGAAATTTTATGATTTGTTGTTTTGGAAAGGAAGGCAAGGCTCTGTAGCTGAGTGCGGAAAGGCCTGAGTCTACAGCTGAGTGCGCAAAGGCTTGAGTATGTAGCTGAGTGTGCAAATGACCTGCAGCTTAGTGCACAAGTCAATAATTGTTTGTTGTACAAGATTCCTTATTATAAGAAACATTTCACGTGGATGTAGCCCCACATTGGGGTGAACCACTGTAAAATTGGTGTCTTCATGTATATATTTACTTACTATCTGTTGTAACGTATCAGTTTATTACAGTTGCACTATATTTCAATACAATGATGATTTATGGCTTTATATGACAAGTTTAAATGATTAATGTAATGTGGCGAAGTGATATATGAATGTTAAGAATAAAAGATAATATAAAAGACCACATCACATCATTGTTCAAGGCTCCAAAAATCTAGTTTTGCATCCTCCCATTGTCACTTCGAGTGAGACTGCGATCTGCTTGCAGGTCATTGCCGAAAGGGCCAGCGATTGATGGTTTTGTTGGTGCGCAGTATAGATCAAACCTGGGTCAGCCCAAATCATAACCGGCAAATGGTTTTGTTGTCGGGACTCCAGAAGAAGATTGAGGAACTGAAGAAGGAAGAACAAGTTTTAACAGAGAGGACTTAGCCATAGCAGGATGAGGCTCTCTAACTATCTCAGGAAGTAGATGAGAAGATTTAAGAGCTTTGACAAAGGGAGACAATGATGGTGCAGAAGGTTGCAGAATATGTGACGAAAGCACTACTGGAAGAGGTGTGCAGCGAGGGAAAGCAATTCACAAAGACTCTACAGCAGTTCAAAAATACTTACAACAGTATTGTAGCAAAAATCATAGGCAAAGCAGCTGAGTGACTCTGGACAAGTCACAAGTGAGTGTTGGGGGCCGATTGGGCACAACCCAACTTGGCCTAGTTTTTGGTAAAAATTTTGCATTTTGTGGAGCAGAGTGCGCAATGGAGCGTGAATTGGACCGCACAGTGGAGTAGTGGAGCACCAAGTGGACCGTGCAACAAAGCAGTTGGAATATACCACACGGTATACCATGCAGTATAAGGGCGTTGGAATAGGTAGTTTGCTTTCTTCTCCTTTGAAAATCCATAGCTCTTATTTTATAATTTTTACTATTATTTTATTATTTTCCCTAGGAGACCCATTTTAGACCTCAAAATTCCATGATGAATGATAATAAGGCCACCCAGGATGCTTCATCACACCCTCAACCACTTCAAAATGATTCATTAATTGTGGAGCAAGCCAACATATGACACACCACAAAGGGTGTGATCTCTATTTATTCTTATTTACATTAAAAAGAAAATGTCATTATATGCAACAATTTAACACTCATCATTTCTTGTAGTGGCCACATTTTTTTCAATAACACTAATCATAAAGAAAAAATTCATGATCCAAATATGGATCAATCTAAACTTGTTTTATTTCTATTGCATGAATTGTACTCAAAAGTGTAGAGATTTGATCTAACAAATGGGTTGTGAAAGATACATTTTATGAATATAAAATTGTTGCTTTAGAGTTTTGTGATGAAATAGAGATGTAAAAATTTGGTAAACCAAAATACTCAAACAAATTAGTGGAGTTTGTGGCTATGATTGAAAAGATAAATGACATGAATTCACTTTGAAATCACAATTGGTGGCATACAAATTATGGATCATATGAACATGAGCATCAATAACATGGTTTAAGGGATTCCTTCCACCCACCCTCCAAGTAGTGTATGTGAAGGATGACTGTTTGGTCAATTTAGTGTGATTTAAATTGCTATTTATAATGTCAACCCGGGGTTCGTAAACTGACGAAGTGAGGTGTAGTATATGTACTTAGATAACCATTTCCTTAGGCTTTTGTCGTTTTAAGATTTTTAGTTTGTTTTTGGATTTTATTTTTCTTTAATGTGTGATGATGAAAGTGAAGTGTGGAGTGTGTGGAGTGTAAATGGTGATGATTTCTAAACTTGAAAAATGCTCAAAAGAAAGCTTTACAGTAACTAAAATGAAATCAATTCTTAAGAGAAAACAAGTGCATCAAATAGCAAACTAATGGCAATGGCCCCGTATCCTTGCTACTGAAAATGAAAAGAAAGCAAAAACTTGGAAAACAACTCAAACTTAAAGCAAAGCAGCTAATTCACATTACTTTAACTTTTCAAATCCTTTGCCCTTTGGCTCAATCTACCTGATGGGAAGTAATCATAAACAAGTTAAGTAACATGATATTTAACTGTTCAAGAAAGTAAATTGCATAAAAGAAACTACTCACACTACTTGAATTCTTCAAATCCTTTACCCCTCAGCTCAATCTACCTTGGGGAAGTAATCATGAACATACCAAGTAATATGATAACTAAATGTAAATTGCAAAAAAAAATTAATCACACTACTTAAATTCTCTTAGTCCTTTACCATTCAGCTCAATCTACTTTATGGAAAGCAACCATGAGTAAGTAATATGACAACTAAATCACACTACAGTTAGTAATATTCTGATCTCCTGCTGATATAGTCATTTGACCACAAAAAGAAATCATAAATTGTTAAGCAGTATGATATCTAACTAGTAGAAAAAGAAATAAACAAATAGCAACTTGAAAAGGACAATGCTGAATATAAACTTCAGAAAATAAAGGTTAGCAGGAAGGAAAAGATGATCTCATATGCCAAAAGTTATTAAAAAAAATGAAAGATTGCCCGGGTTGCCTAAGAGAACCTTCAAAAAACACTGATCAGTTTACAGCTCTAAGAAAACAAAAGTAAAGATATGAACAACAGAAACATAAAACATATTATGTACAAACTAATGATAAAACAAAATCATAATGAAACTAAACAAACACTTTACAAGGCTTCAGCATGCAGGGGCCCTCTGCCACTTTAGCCAATCAAATAATCACACGACTATCTTCAGAAAAGTCTTCTCATGTGTTTAAATCAACAACATATAAAACAGTGGGGTGATAAGATAACTAGCAGCGCGGAAATTACATAAACAATTCAGAGTTTACATGTATCAAAAGTCTCTCTACAGTGTTCAACAACGCGTTATTTATAATACAAAATACTACAACTAACTAAACAACTACTGCGCTATTAACTGCATTGCCATAGACACGTAGATCTCTTCAGCCGAGATCTAGTGTAACTGTCGTTATGTTTCTTAAATCTTCGGAGTGGTTGGCTGTTAGATTCACTGTTCAAGAACGATCTCCAGGTGTGCTGGTGCCTTCGTGAGCTAAGAACTAGGCCACATATCATTCACGTGCCCAAAACAGTGACGTGCCACCGCTGAACTCTTCGGTTGGCCTCGTCTTTGACTTTGGTTGACCACGGCCTCTAATGGATGATTTGGCCGGTTCGAAGGGACATGATCCATGTAAATGCCATCTGGAGCTTGCCCATGTAGCCCGTTCCTTCAGAGGACACCTGGAGCACAACTTTTAACAAAATAGCTGCGGAATCCTGTGCTGGCTATGGAAACCTGTGCTGGCTGCAGAAACTAACAAGTTTCTGCAGCTGCATGAACAAAAAAACTAAACCAAACAACAGACATCAGTATAGTCAGAAAACCATATAAACAATCCTTTTTTAGACTATAATGCAATGATTTAACCACTGGATGAGTGAAGTGAGTGGAGAATGAGGGTTAAGAGGGTGTGTAGGAAGGTGCAAGGTTGAGGCTCAACAACCACCCTCTCACTGGTTTTTCACCTGGAATCTACAAATATTCCACCTTTTTGGGTGCTTACCATGGTCCTCCTCCTCCCATCATTGAGTCCAACTCATTGAGTGTTTGCATGTCACAAGCATCATGGACTGCTCAAAAGAAGTCTAATACCTCTAGTCAACAGTCAGTTTTGTAGCACCTTGCTATTGCGACTTTAGCCGATCCATCAAGATCTACCCCTCCAGGACCTCCTCCCTTTTTAGATTCTTCTCCTTTGTTCCCACAAAGAACCCTTCCTCCATCGAGGAACCATTCCACCAAGACATTATCCTGCCGGACATATACATTTCTTGTTTCCTCCTCCTGACATTTTTTTTGTCCTTATCATGGCTTTGTTAAGTCTCCCGAATATGAATTTGGAGACCTCATTTTGGTACATTGATCCTCCAATGAGCACTCCGCCTAGTTATCTAAGACCATATCATGCTTTGATCCCAGTTCAACTAGTCCCTTTGACCCCTGCCATTGCTCCAGTTCCACCTCAACGTCAACAAGAACCCACTCCTATTGCGAAAGCATCTAGACAGGGGTGCAAATCTAAGAAGAAGGAACCAAGGACAAGAATCTCCAAGCACCTTCAGCTCTCGAGCCTCCAAATTCAACACCTCTTTGTGCTTTGTGTGATGTTGTTGGGCATGCCACCAATAACTATCCTAAACTTCCTTGCCTCAAAGCCTTGGTCAACGATATGTTTGCTGAATCTAACATGCCTGAGGTCCAAGTTACCTTACCTGATTCAACCAAGAAACTTAAATCATTGCGTAAAATTCACCCGTGTCCTTTTCATGATCATTATGACCACTATTCCCATTGCTACCCTCGTCTTGAAGAATTTCACTATTGACTCCATGTTCTTCATGACTTCGAGGTCAATCATAGCGGATCCTCTACTTTTCTGGTACCACTAGTACACCAGAACAGGGGGACTCTGGTCCTGCCATCGTGATCCCTCCCCCTGATGTCGAGATGACAGAATCCATGGTCCATATCCATTACCTATCGCCATCCTTGAGATCCTCATAGGAAAATCTCTCTAAGGTTCCCATGCACACTTCTGTCGAACCTCCTTCATTGGAAACTTGGGTCTCAACATTAGTATATCTTCAATCTACTAACTCATCGTCTACCAACTTAGATGATGAATATGTGAAACTTATTTCTTAGGATGATGCATTAGGTACTGCCGCCGCATCATGTATTCAATCTTCCTCTCGTCCACCCATCTTCCATTCTGATGAGGACATCATGGAAGCCATGTCTACCCTTGGGATGAATATGCACCATCATGCGTACTTCTTGCTGGAGCAGTATCATGACCAATATGTTGTGGAATCTAAAGAATTCATTCATGGTGAAGTCGATTAGTTTAGCAATCCCATCCTCTTGCACCAAATGCTTTCGAAGAAGGGAATATGGCCAACATATCTCCTACTACAAAAATCAACATTTCTGATAAACTAGGGATTGAAGAAAACATTACCTTGGGGGCACAGTGCACCCCAGAAGAAATTGATGCTTACACCAAGCTCTTCAAAGAATTTCATGATTTTTTCACCTAGTCTTACTTAGAGATGCTTGAACTTGATCTCGCCATTGTTGAACACCATATTGACACATGACCCGATGTCATTCCTATCTGTTATATGTTGAGACGCTTTCACCCTTATCGTCATGAGTCCATCAAAGATGAGATTGACAAGATCAAGCAGACTAGTTTCATCTATACCATCGAGCATACCACATGGGTATCCAACCTAATTCTTGTTGTCAAGAAGAAAGGCACCATTCGTGTCTGCATGGATTTTCTTGACCTAAACAAAGCTTGTCCCAAAGGCAACTTTCCCACACCCTTTATTGATCAGATCATTAATGATTGTCTGAGGCACGAGGTCCTATCATTTATGGATGGATTCTCTGGGTACAATCAGATCAGTATCCGATGTGCCGATCAATTAAAAATTGCGTTCATTAGTTTGTGGGGAACCTTTGCATATAGGGTCATGCCATTTGGTTTGAAGAATGCTGGAGCCACATTTCAATGGGACGTGTCATACTTCTTTCATGACTTGGCGCATATTATCCTTTCTTACCTTGACGATCTCACTACTCGCTTTAGGTCTCAGGTGCAACACATTCACGATTTGTGCACATTTTCCTCCAATGTCGCAAGTATAACATCCACCTTAATCCATTGAAATGCATCCTTTTGTGTTCCTGCAGGCCATCTATTAGGAGTTATTCTATCGAAAGATGGTATCACACTTGAACCCCTTAAAGTTTAAGCCATTCCGGAGCTGCCACCTCCTCGTACCTTGTGCAACTTACAAAGTCCCCAAGGCAAAGCCAACTTCCTTCGCAGGTTCATCCCTGACTATGCGACCACAGTGCATGGGTTTCTTACGCTCCTGCACTCAACCATTCCATTTATTTGGGATGATTACGCTCAACAATATTTTGATGACCTGACGGACTTCACGAGGGATTTCATCCTGTACATCTTAGCTTCCACCTATTTGGTAGTTGGGGTCCTTATTTAAGAAGATGACAATTGAAATGAGCATGCTATCTACTATGTCATTAAGAATCTTGTAGGTCCCCCAGTGAACTACTCTCATGAAGAGAAGTTAGCATTGGTTGTCATGTTCTCGGTCTAGAGGCTTCGTCACTATATCCTTACATGTACCACTAGGTCGTCACAAAATCCAACCCCATGACTTTCCTATTGAGTAGACTTAATGGGAAGTATTCCCGTTGGATCATTATCCTCCAGGAGTTCAATCTTGAGTTTGTTACACCTAAGATTAGGAAAGGTGTTTCCCTTTTCGAATTCATTTTTGAATTGCTCACTGATGTGCATGATCCATTGGATAATGACAATCTCCCTGATGAAAATTTGTTCGCTATCACTTTGGATGATCCTTGGTACATTGATCCACATATTTACGAACCTAAAAGTTTGGCCCCCATCTCACTCATGATGATTGATGATGAATTAGATACCAGGCCCATCGTTACCTTCTCATTGGTGATGATCTTTATCATCGAGGTGTTGATAATATCCTTCATCGTTGTCTCACCCATCCTAAAGCAGAGTAATTTTTCAATGCCTATCATAGTGGTGCTTGTGGTGGTCACCTCTCCAGCATGGCCACTTCCTAGAAAATCATGTGCGTTGGTTAATTTTGGCCTTCTCCCTTCAGTGATTGCATTGAGGTAGTCAAACAATGCCCCAATTTCTAACATTTTTCCCCAAAGGCAAGAGCCCCACTGGCTCCCCTCCATCCTGTCATCGTAGCTCGTCCTTTTTACAAACGGGCCATTGATTTTATGGAGTTTCGACCACCGTCTGTTAATAACCATAAATATATTATCGTGGTGGTTGAATATTTTACCAAATGGGTTGAGGCCATGCCTACATTCAACAACACAATAGCTACCCTGACCCTTTTCTTTTTTAACCATGTTATCACTTAATTTAGGGTTCTGAAATAATTGGTCTCTGACCATGGCTGACATTTTGAACATGAGGTATGGCATGAGCTATCCTTGCTATTGGGTTTCCAGCACCAGTGTTTATCATCTTATTATCCCCTAGGTAATGGAAAAGTTGAAGCAGTCAACAAGATTCTCAAAATGATGCTTCAACAGATGGTGAATAAGCACAAGACCAATTAGAACCTTATGTTGTTCCCAGCTTTGTTGGCCTAAAGAAATTCTTTTGAAACCACCATCGAGTTTACTCCTTTCCACCTTGTTTTTTCTGAGGAGGCAATCTTACTGATTGAGTGTGAGATCCCTTCCCTTCACCTAGCTATTGAACTTCTCTCTAACACCCAACGATTATAACAAGGACTTATCATGCTTGAGCGTGCCTCTGAAGACCGTCGTGTTGCATTGCAAACCACTAAAGCAGCCAAAAAGTGCACTAAATCCTAGTTGATCAAAAAGTTCACCCTCGCACCTTCCATGAAGGTAACCTTGTTCTGGTGGATGATCAGGCCCACAATGTCCTAGGACATGGGAAGTTCGAATCATTATGGCTATGACCTTACATAATTTTTAAGGACTTAGGGAAGGGGGCATATCTCTTAGAGGATTTCGAAGGCCAACTTCTTCTCAATCCTCACAATGCACTCTACCTCAAGAAATTTTACCCATAGCATATCCCATTGATTTACATGTATTTATTTTTGTCATGCATTTAGGTAGGTTGCATCATCTCATTTGTTGTCTTTTGCACCTTTCATATGGATCCATCATCCACACTGTATATAGGTTATGTCGACGGTGCGAGTCGCTTCTCTAGGAATCTAGCCTCAGCAGCATGGGCTATTTTCACCCCGTTGCATACGTTAGTCCATGCTAAAGGTGCATGCATTGGAGCTACCACCAATAACTAGGCAGAATATGATGCAGTGATAGGTTTGTTAGTAAATTCCCTTGCTCATCACATCCTTCATGTTCATGTTCATTTAGATTCCTTGCTGCTTGTCATGCAATTGAATGGTGTGTATCATGTGGATAACCAAATCCTATTTAGAAAATATCTACGAGTTAAGAGGTTGGTATGTGAATTTGAAACTATTACATTCAATCATGTTCCTAGAGCCCAAAATAACTATGTAGATACTATTGGAAATAACATTTTAGATTGGAATTTATCACATATGTAACACAGAAGATAACCATAAACAAAACACATGGTGAACCATCATCGTCAAGATACATAATCACATTATGTATCACATAAAACATATAAGTATTTGGAGTCGATAGCTCTAAATACATTCGACGTGCCCATAACATGTTACAAAAATCAAAACAAAGGGATCCACATGTCCCCATCCCTAGTCACTGTCTAGTGGATCCCATGCAAAAGGCTCTACTCCACCTTCTGGTAGATCACGTACTACCTGACTGACCATTGCCATGCACTGCATGATCCCTCACCACTCTAACGGAATACCTGTACACTCATCTATGTATTGATGTTCTAGCTCATACCATCCATGCTAAAAAACTACAGCTAGGATCACATCGCATCTACGACATATGTCAGCGAGTATAGCATTGTTGTCTGAACCATGTAGTGATGATGATATTCTCTGATCTGCAGTCCCAGGTGCTGCAACTCAGCCTACCTATCCTGCCAGTTTCGCTGGTGCTATATCTCAATACAACATATTTTAAACTCAGTACCACATAAATATGATAAAAATATGAAAT
This sequence comes from Pinus taeda, assembly GCA_000404065.3. Classification (NCBI taxonomy): domain Eukaryota; kingdom Viridiplantae; phylum Streptophyta; class Pinopsida; order Pinales; family Pinaceae; genus Pinus; species Pinus taeda. The sequence continues at coordinate 81,963 of APFE030598686.1, forward strand.
GCATCATAAAAATAACAACTTAACACTTATCATCTGGTCCCCATGCTTGTCCAGGTGGAAGTGGTAGGTTAGGATCATCTTTGGATAGGGGAATCTAATCCCAGTGTGAGAAAAATTTGGTTTAAAACACATGCCCGACCCCCCCCCCTTTCTCCACAGTAGCTACCCCCAATTGTGCATCCTCGGCTCCTGTGGGCCCCCATCCTGGATTTGTACATGAGGGAGGATGGTGGTTATCTTCTCAAAGAAGAAAGCATATAGCACTGTACCAAATGCACAGTCATGGTTCACTTGTCTCCTGCATAGACTCAATTTTCGTTTCACTGAAGACAACATCATTTGGGCCCACCCATAGTAGGTCCCTGCTACACTCTCAACATGCATCATTTGCTCACCAGTGATGTGGTGGAATGCCTGGATGCCCAGAATCCGTAGCACTTCTACGACAACAACTTATGTCTCTAGCCTTTCTAGATAACTAATCGGGATGGTCGTTCCCTTAACACGAACACTCCGTGGACAATGGCGATCCATGAACTCTAATATGTTCCTCCCACGAGGAAACACTTGATGTATATCCCCCACCACCCCCACGGGGGGGAGTCTGGTCAAGAAATAAATGTCCTGGAAATTGAACTCGATCCTGTGCCCTTGCAACATAAATACCTCCTGGTCAGGATCCCAATATCTCACAATCCTCGATAACAAGGGCTCACCTACCCTCATCAATGGATTCTCTAACATCTTGAGAACCCGTAGTGCACCCCTTGAACCACTTGATTCCCCTGAATCTTGTATCGAAGGGTGTCCAAATCTTGTTCCCACCAGTTGATTTTCAACTCTTCCATACCTACAAAACACCACATGTATTGTTAGTTCAGAGATGAAAACAATGGTCTAAACTGTTCAACATCCAACCCCCACCAAGCCAGTAGATCACCCTCCCTCTCAAGTCCAACTCGCATTTTTCAGCCAAAAAAGGGCAAACTCACAGGTTTTTGACCAATTCCTGTGAGCCAAATCACACTTTAGGCCCAAAAAAGTGTGATTTGGCCATGAGGAGAAGCATGGGTATCCCAGGGAGCTGCGGGGCTCCAAAATCAGCAAATAAACCACTGAAATTGAAGAGATGAGTAAGCTCACCTACCTGAAAGTCGTAGATCTTGATTCTGACGATCAGTTTGTATTCTACGATCTCCACAATATTTAGGGCCTTTTCCTCCTCCCCAAATTCACCAAAGGTCAATTAGCAAATGAATTAAATTGGAGGGTAAAAACCCTTTCCTAAGAAAACCCATTGTTTTTTTTCTTTGCTCATTATGACCAAACTATAGCTCGGTTTGATGAACCATCAACACCCTTGGAAATATATCATCAAACACTATAATGGGTCTCTCTTCATTTTTTATGATTTAACACTTCACCTGGAAGCCTTTTTTTCCAAGAAGGGTCACTTTGTCGCCTCTCCAAATCGAATTTATTCATATGCGATGCTTGTAATTGGGGAACCATCTTCCCTTGGCACTTGTCATCTCATGTGTCAATTTTTGTCAAGAGAAACCATAATTTTCTCATGTTTTCATGGTCCCCATCGGGCCTATTTTGTGTGGCAGCATCATCGAGTCACCCTTGTTCAGAGCATCCACAATGAGTCACCTTTGCATCCATGGAGTCTATTTTGCGTCCCATTATATCATGTCACAATATTCCATCCATTGTTTCATACCATTCATCCCATGTTTCCCATTTTGGACTTCAGTCATACTATCCACCATCCCCTTCGAAGTTGAGTCAGACGCTGCTAGATCAACCATGCACTTCATGCTCTAACAAGGGGAGTCATTTGTTTGTCCCTCAGTCCCATTTTTCCCATTTTCCTTGGTGTCAGTACATCATTCATGTTACTATTTTCCCTCGTGCCTTAACTGAGGATCCTCATTGCCTCACCTATGGCGGGCCCTATTCGGTCAACATCAACACATCTATTCTAGAAGAACAACCTAGAGGGCAGTGTATCTTGGTTCTAGCTTCCACTCTTGTTCGGTGCCTTAAATCAAGCAAAGGGAATCATCATTGCCCTTTGACTTGATTTTTTCATGCTCGTGATTCATACACTTGATGGTCCAGTGATGCAGTAGAACGTACCAGTGATTCTCGGGTGTGTGTAAGATGTTTAAGACCTCATGAGGAGGTGGCCCTTCAAGTATCCATCCACATGCCCAGATGACTTCATATTATGCTACAGCCTCAGATGCTGTTCCACATATTTGATGGGTTCGGTTCCTTCCACTTGCAATGCTCATAGAATGAATGTCTCCATCAGATGATCCATTCAGTTTTGCAGAGCCCTTTCCTATTCAGCAGGGCTTCTTTGGTTGTTATACCCTCCCTCCCACCCATTTTTTGAGGGAAGGGCCATTATGTATCATGTACTCAGATGTTATTGTATTCATTCCTCACTCATGTTTTTCTAGGCACATTATGTACATGGGATACATTGTATTATTTCCTGGCTCATTTATGCTAGCATGTCATGTACCATTCAACATGTACTTTAGTTCTCAGTTTCATTTCGTTGGATACGCCATTATTATTTATACTCAGTTATCACGGCAGGTATGGGTATGCCTCCCCCGCCTCATTTGATATCAGGTACCACAACATAAAAGGAGACTTACATCATTAGTTAGTCTCACCCCCTCAATCACTATCCTCTTTCGATTCAGCTCCATTGGTCTCTCTCTCTCTCTCTCTCTCTCTCTCTCTCTCTCTCTCTCTCTCTCTGACTCCCCTTCAACGTTTAGTGATTGTGTCATTACAACATACTTTGGTCATACATATTTATCCTATAAATCGTATGTTGGCAGGAAATCTGTTATGACCAAAAATTGATCATCTAGTCATAACCTACTAGATGGATCAAAGTACACCATGTAGGGAAAATTTTACCATGGTAAAATTGATTTCACCATAAGAAATTACTTAACAAACCACATTTGTTAAGTTATTTCCGGTTAAACCCATGCAGAATAATTAAATAAATCATTATTTAATTAATTATCTTCTCAGAATAATTAATTAAACCATTGTTTAACTAATATTCCTTGTCATATTTGACCCAATCATGAGAAATAATTAGATAAATCATCATTTTTCTTATTTTTCTCTAGGAATAATTAATTAATCATTATTTAGTTATTATTCCTTGTCAAGTTTGACTAAATCCTCTAGGAATACTTAAACAAATCATTATTTGTTTATTATTCCTTAACCGAAGTCCTTGAGATGAGAAATAAATCACTTATTTATTTATTATTTCTAAATAAAAGTATTTAACCAATTTAAATAATTTTTCCCTCCAAACAAATATAATAAAATATTCTAAACGATTGATTCTAGAATTTGGTTAAAAATAATTTATTATTTTCCATTATTCAAGAATAACCTAATCTTTTGTTATAAATTGGAGGGTTTTAAATCCATTCTTCACTTTGGATCATTTTCATTGTTGCACTCATTGTTGTAACTTTGATTATAATAATTGTAGCTTACCATTTGCTTTTTCCAATTGAGTTCCCATTGAGCTCAAACATTTTTTGCTAGGTTTACATATTGTAGAGAAGAGAGACTCTATAGAGCTAAAGACATTGAGGATAATCAAGAACCTATCCCACAGGGTGGGGATTGGTAGCATCATTTTCTCCTTTCATAGGTGTCATATAATAAAATTTATTTTTTATATCTCATTTCCATTGAGTTATTGGAGTTATTTGCGCTTAATTCCTTACTTCATCGTGTTGTTTAACTATTTATGTTGCATAGATCAAGACTTTGGTAGGTTTTGTTTCTATCATTTGTCGCATATCCACACTATTTTACAATCATTTTTCTTGTTAAGGTTATTTGTCATCGCAATCTAAAGTGGCTTCTTTTCGTACACTCTCGATAATAATACCATATATAACAATTGTCATTTACATTATATGTATATTCTTTACTGTTGAAGTGTGATTCATGGGCATGAATAAACAAATATATAAAATTTTTGATTTGTAGAAAAGTTCTTATATGAGAAGAGAGAGTTTTCCCTTACCCTAAACCTCAGTTGCATGGAAGCAGGTTCATAGGTGCGACTGTAGCCTTTCAGCCACATGGAAGTAAGGTCTAGGGTGCAACTGTAGTCTCCCAACTTCTTGCAGGGAAGACCTATGGGTGCGACTATGCTTGCTAGACATAAAAATAAAGTTTTGTACATGAAATCAGATGTTCACTTGAAGGATGTTAGACCTACAGATGTGGATCAGACAAACAAAGAGATCTGTGATCATGGAATTTTGAATCTTTACTATAATATGAATATGTAGACTGAACTTGTGTTTGCATGTGGCTGAGATATGGATATAAATTTCATTATGATTTAACCATTGAAGTTTGTTCTGCAAGAGTTTGACATGGTTTGGTTGTTTAATATAAGCAATATTTGGAGTTTTGACATGATGCTTGATGTTGAGATATGTTCTGGAGTATAGGTCTCTCTATGATAGCAAATTTGGGATTTGACCTTAAGATTAATGACTTGACTTGACGATTGATTATTTTCCTTGATGACAATGCTATGTGGTCATAATGACTGTCAATGACTAATATTGGTATTCAATAATGTTTTTGTATCGGCCTCCATGTTCTTAGCACATTGGTTGAAGTATTGACAGTTGTGTTTCAGTGTGAAGTAATCTGACAATGAATGGATAAAACCTGTATAACGTTTTTTTGGTGTATGCATTTTCATCTAGTAACTTATATTATTATCATGAGGATGATTTGATACTATTTGGAAAATTACAACTTCTTGGCATGACAATAGATGAAGTCATGACTTGATGAGAGCTCTACTTGTCACCTAGTCTAAAGAATTTGTTACTGTGATATTGTGATGATTTTGATATTGGTTCTGATCTGAAATATAAACTTTGATAAGTTGATTTGATTGTATAATATTGAGCATATTGGTTTGGTAATGTGTTATATTTTCAAAGAGCGTTGTATGAAGCAAGCTACCTAATCTAGATATGTTCGAATTGACAGTTATTTGGTGAAGCCAAGAAGAAAATGTGTTGATCCAAACCTCTACATCAGATGTGTTCTAAGGTATGAATTTGATTTTGATTTTGGTTTTATATTGATGGTCTACTCTTGATAGGAAATGAGCCTATTATTATCAAAGTAAGAGGGAGATGGCTTTTGAAGCTCAAAATGATGAATCATGGCATGATGAATCGATTTATGAAGTTGGGAAAAAAAATATTTATTTTGAAGCTATTAAAGAATTATTGGAAAGTGGAAATGCAAATCCTTGGACACTCCAATTGAATTTCAAGAAGTTATGAAGAGATATTATTGAATTTGTCTTGGCAATCGACAGTTTATTGAAGCATTGTTGTTCTATTTTGAACATCCATCTATATATATACATGATGTGCATAAAATCTGGGTTGATTCATGATTGAGATGATTCATTCACATTGAGTTTCTTCCTAACATCCTTAAAATTATTTGCATGGAACGATCTTCCTATGATATGTGGCTACATAGGTGTACTGATGATGATTATATCATTATTGATGAGATGAGGACATTTTGATGTTGCCTTAGTATGAGATTTGCCATGATATCTTTGTTGAGAGGTCCATAACACAACTAAGGTTGAGTACGATGTTACTAGCATGACTAGCCATGTGGTGAGATGAAGAAGCTCCTTGGAGAGTCATCTAAGTAGGATCCAAATATGACATGGATACATTACGATGACAAAAAGTGGGAATTGATTGGTAAAGTATCCCACATACATCTAGGACTAGGTTAACTTCATATATTGAGATAATGTTATTGTATGAGACAATCTTAAGCTTGTGGTTGGAATCTCCTTGCGAGGGAGGATGAATATGGTAATTTTTTGATATATATATATATATATCTATATCTATAATAATATATATATATAATATAATTATAATATATATTATTTTTTATGTTCTAATATTATATTTGATTTGATTTCCTGCATGAACAGGAGATTGTTGCTATTGCTACATGATGATCAAGTTGATAGCAGATATGAGTATGATGAGCACATCACTGATCGAGGACATTGTGCCAACTCTTCCCCCTTGTCTAAGCTCCCAGGGTGAGGAATTGAGATACAGGGATCCTGGGGTTGAGGGAACTCTAGACAATAGGGTATCACTGATATCTATTACCCATAGGGTTGTAGTAGTAGCTCACCATATCTTAGTCTTTGCAGAGTATACGCCAGTTGGCATCATACCCATAAGAAGGGCTTGTTGGGATTGTCCCTCACCATTTGGCCAACGGGTTGAGGAGGATTGGAGGCATGTGTTCCTTACCTCTTGATAAGTTTGGTATCTCGTCCAAACTCGGATTATGATGCAAGTTTTCTACCACATGATTCTTAAGGGTCATTGTTGGGATAATCAATAGGAAATAGGATGGGTTGAGTAGTAACTCCCCTATGTCACATATTTCTCAATATGGGGTCATAGTAGTAGCTCCCATATGTCACCTATTTCTCGATTTGGGGTCATAGTAGTAGCTCTCCCATGGGATTATGGGTTGAGATTGAGCTCCCTGATGTGGTTCTATGTTGAGATATTCTACATGATGATATGATATCCTATGATGACGCGGGTCAAAGATATGACTCCCCACCGAGATTCTGGGTAGTAGCCCACTGATAGAGATTCTGGGTTGTAGCCCGATGAGTAGAGGGTGGTAGCTTAGACTCCCCTTCGATGAAAAATTCTTCTTCTAGATTCAAGAATATTCAGCATATGAATAGGTACAATCAAGAGATAAGCAGGAATGAGAAAGAGATGAATTGAGATTATCAGTGATGACCTGAGATGATGAGATACTTGAGATTGGATATGATTTGATGATAGGATACTCATGGCATGATGCAAGTGGAATTCTCCCTTGTTGAGAGGGAGTGTTAAAATATGCAAATATGGTCAAATTATACTTTGGACAACTCAAATAATGGAGATAATTCTTGTAATGAATTACTCTTTTAGATAGGACCAAATCGACCTAAATATCAGTCAAATCGGATAAGGAAAAGTATACTTATGAAGAAAATCCCACATGTGCAAATTTGTTAAGGTCGACCCTAAAGAAAAGTGGACCACCTTGAAAGGATATAAATACAAGTGCCCTCTATGTCATTTAGTGACAATGATGAGACACTCTTCTATCTCTCTTTTTGGCTCACATAGGTTTGAGGCTCATTCGTGAAGGAATATGTTCACTTTGAGTTGAAATTGCAGGGTCCGAAACTTGCATTTTTAGATCTAGGGTTTTGGGCCATAGTCGCAAGAAAAACATAGGATGGATCTGACGACAGTCACTCTGACAAAGGTTCATGCGTGCAATTGGAGCCTTCCAATCCTATGGACAAATCACTATGCATGCGAATGGGAATTAGGTTTTTCGCAGTTCAATTTTAACCCTAGTCCCTCACTTTCCAGGCTTAAGGGAGTGTATGGGAAGCTATATTCACTTTCATGTCACCTCCTCCATGAAATCGGGATCTAAAAGATGAAATCTTAGGCTTCCAAATATTTCACTCAATGACCGTAGGGTTCAACAGTTGATTACAGACAATGATAGTTCATTATAGTCTTTAGAATTAGAGTTTTGAGTATATACATTGTTGGGTTCATTTCATGGATGTCATAGTTGTTTTATTGGTTAGTTACATAGATGAAGATATGAATCATTGTACTATCTTTTTTTGAATCATTTGATGGAAATCTAAGAAGAATAATTTTCAAGGGTTTTACCCATAGTGGGTTTTTCCCTAGTCTCTGACCAATCCTGATGTCTCTATGTGTGAATGATTTTCTTCTATTGTTCCTTTATGTTCCTCTGAATTGATAATGATGATATTGTTCTTTCTACATAGTTGCATATGTTGATGAATAATGATGTAAATATGAATAATGTTGTGATGTTATGGGGTGAACTTAATGTGTTAATGAAGAAATTCAATTATCAAAGCAAAGAACAATATATCCCTAAGAAAAATTAACATGTTTTTAATTTAATTAGTTAATTTTATGAAATGATGTGGTCAATGGGACTTAGTTTGTAAATTACAGACTTAGGAGGATTGAAATTCATGTGTGTGTGTGTGTGTGTATGTTTCACTGGCCAAGTTAGGTTGAGTTTTGGCAAGCTCGGAAGAGATAACAATGGTAATATATATATATTATATATATATTATATATATTATATATAATATAAGGGGAGAATCCCTTAAAAACCATCGAGTTCAAGCTTTGTGTATATGGATTCGTCGGTAGTCAAGCCTTTATGCTTTTAGGGCTCAAGCACTATGCTGCAATGACTTATATATGATAGGAATGCCATAGCCGATCCTGAGGGTTAGAATTTAGATCTAACCATTTAGATTTTACATATGTCATGGGCTAGAGATTAAAGTTGGAGGAGCCAAGAGGTTTGGAATCCACAAACCAAGTAATCAAGCATGATGACCTTACGTAGAATGAGAGGAATTTGAGCCACTGATGATTGAATGTCATGGTCATCAGATGACCCCGACACTTTATCCCTGGAAGTTTAAAGGGGAGTACCAAAGGGTAACTCCTGAGATTAAATCCTCAAGATGATATGGTTGTGGGGCTATTTTTATGCCCAAATTCATAACAACGAAGGGAGTGTCGATCAAATAATATGAGAACACTAGTGGTCATATCCATAGTTACATGGCACATAATGTGGAATACGCGACGAAGGATAACGTTTCCCAATGATTTGGATGAGTGATGTCACCGAGGAAATTGTTCCCTAGAGATGTATGGGTGGAGCGCATGGTAAAATGCCAAAGGTCTAAGTCCCTAGATGACATGGTGCGTGGGTCTATTTCACTAAGTGTGTGTGCTGTGTGGCATGAATGTGCTAATCATAGGCCATAGGAAATGTTAAACCTTATAGAGAGGGTGGATAGATACGTATCTCGAAGGGATTTCATTGGTAGGCTCAACAAGGGGTAGTTTAGGAACCCGCCGGGGATTCTATGCAGCAAGGTGACATGGCCAGGGAGGGGCCTAAACCCACTTACCCCTCCTTTATCCATGCATGGGTGTTCATTATTGGAAGGGCATGGCGTGTGAGTGGGTCGGAAACTACCACATGGTATGATGTGGCTTGTTATTTGACAACCACATGGGGGCCACGTCGACACCACATGGAAAAATTGATGATGTGGCACAATTTAATTGGCCAAGACTTTAATCAGCCATATCTTTTGATCTAGGAGTTGGATCAAAGTAAATTTTTGTATCACCAAAATTGTCTTGATGAAGTGAATGCGATGACATCGTTTATTTTGAGTTTCAAAAGGCTAAAATATATATATATTTTTTTGAAACCTATTTCCTTAATGCATCAATGGGAGTTGGGTCATCATAATAGCCACCTCCTTCTACCCTTAGTTGGGGTTGGGGGTTAGTAGGGGGTGTGTCACAATGGTGTTAATTATTGGATGGTTTTCAAATATTTTATGTGCTTCACATTACCATTTGGATGATGGGTCAAACACTACAAGAATTGGTTTATGATTTTTTTGGATTGAGGACTATTATATTTGATTTACAATGAGAATAGTGGCCTAGAGGAAGAAGACTGTCACTCTCCCAGTAAATGATGACGAGGTTCTCTATTATATCATACTTCATCTCCAACTCAACATTTAGTAGCTCTTTACGTAGTGGGATTAGTTAATGGAGGTCCTTATAGAGAACATACAAGAACTTCTACATGTAGAGGATGAAATTGATAATCCGTGAGGCTAAATGGTCAAATTACAATGTTTTAGGGCCTCAGGTAAACAATCTTCTTCTTGCTTTATTAGTTCTCTCTTACATGTGTCCTTAGTTCTTCTAGATTTTAGTATTGTAGCTCCATTGAAACTCCTTAACAGAGAGAAGAAAGGTTATATTCCCCCTATTTAATAGGCTTTCATGTAAGTTAAAATTTTCTTAATCCTAGGAATATTCTATAGAGTTCTCATGATAAGAAACTATGGCCTTGATGTATGGTGGGTGGTTTTGAATGACTTGGTAATTTTTCTTATAGTCAAGTCTATATTTGTTATGATCTATCTATTTATTTTGGATTATGATTTGATGAAAATTTTGCATTCCTAGATGTATATTTTTCATTAATAATACATTCACCAACTATTTTTACAAAAAAATGCAAAAAATTTACCCTTGAATTGAAAAGTGATTCTTTTGATAGTACCAATTTTTTTTGGGAGTTATAGTTACAACTTTGTTTTGTAACATAGAGGAACCCAACAACCCACCTGACACATTATAACTACCAGTAAACCTCCCGGGGGCTACAATATGTCCTCCTCCCTATAGCTTAGGTCATAACAGGGGAGATTTGAACTTGGGTCTTTCAAGTTTCAACAGTTTCACATTTCTTGGATTAACCAATTGAGATACCCCCCGGGACTAAAATTACAACTTAATTAAAACCATGGATTTGACAAATAATATCATCACAAACAAAAATGTTAAATCATCTCATAAATCAAAAGTTTATAGTACTTGAAAATTATTATATTATTAATTTTAAAATTCACAATTTGGTATTGTAAATTGAAAATGACTATTATTTCTGAACAAAGTTACATCGCTGGAAGTTTTTCGAAAATTTGCCACTGGCCTCATTCCTACCGAACTTGTTGTCCTGGTGAGAGAGATAAAATACATTCAACTTTAAAAGAAAAAGAAAATCTAATTTTGCATCCTGATTACCCAATTGACCCAAAAAGGCCCCAGAATCTGAATACAACCTACTTCCATTATCACCCTGCATTATCTATTGGAGTTTGGTCCACTAGACCATTTTCATGTTGCTAGTGGAAATCCTCATGCACATGGGCCTATGTGTGTTCTACTCTCCCTTTTATGTGGTCTAATTTCTCCTGGACTCACTTTTTCCATGTCTAAGGGAATCCATCTAGTCCAATATTTGCCATTGATTATGCTAGAGATTGTTCATGAAAGAAATCATCTCATGTTTGTAGTGATGGTGGTCTCCAGGTAGTTGCTCTACTAGCATTATCACTTAATGAATTTGGGCTTCTAGAGATTTGAATCGTGGAGGACATTCTAGCCATATGGGGGATAGATCGTGTTGTTTCTACACTGATTCACCAAGGTCAACTTTTTCTTCGTGCCCCGCCCTTGGGCCTTGGGGATTCATGCCTTTTGCGAGTGATCTCTCCAGTGCTACATGGAAATGATAACTATTGAAGAGGCTATGAATTGTCATAAATTATTTGTTGGTGCACCCTTTAAAGCCCCCCAAACACACAAGACCATTCTAGAGACCAAAGTGGCAAAAATTGTTACAGAAAAACTCTCCAAATCTCCCCATCCAATGTCCAAGATGAGGGATTTGAAATCCTTTTTGACACTCCTTTTCGTTTGCTCACTAGGCCAAGTGACTCCTTCTATGCATGAAACACCCAAAAGTTTCTTCTTTACCAGCCACCCAACAACACTGCTGCTCAATGAATCCCACTTAGAGTCCGTCCTCCATCCTAGAAGATTTTATATGTTGACATCCTTAGGCAAGGAGAGTGACATTATTTCCCACTGAGAGCATACACAAGTAGTAATTTCCTCTATCCTCTATGGTATTTTTCTAGACACTTTCACTAGCATTATAATCCCCATCAACCCTCGCATATAATGACTAAGTTTCTAGAGAAATGGGTACCACTGCCACCAAGAACAATCTGAGATAACATGGGTTTTCTCTGCATACCCCCTCGAGACTCGAGGAACCTTTCCTACTTTCAGATTATGGAATGAATTATCAGATAACAACTGATAGGGGAATATAATTACCATAATTTAAGGCCAAGGCTATTGCTTCGACTAGGAGCATCCACCAATAGTTGCATATGAAACAACCACCCACTCCTCATTGTCTGCACCTCCTCTGGTCTGGGGTCCTAGACTGTGTGACCAGCTCTCAAATATTAATTTGCTCCATCCTTTTAGCATAATGCTTTTTGTGTTGCAGGTTTAAGGCCAAATTTCAAACTATTCCATCGACCACTTTGCTCTCCATACTCTCAACAGTTCAACCGCCACATAACTCCCATAACACAAATCCTACCAAATAACTCCTCTGCCACTCTCTGGCTCGATATATCACCCCCACCTTCTGGAGCCTTCCTCATCTTGGTGCACTCGCTATCTTCTTTCTTTTCCTTCATATCCATTACGTGTGGGGAGGGTTAATACCCCCACGAGGTTCATTATTATCCTTGTTGCACTCCCCCCATTAGGGAATTTTTAAAATTTACATTAAAAAAATTGGAAAAAAAATGTAAATAGGTTTAAAAAAAATGAAACAACCCAATTTTAGAAAAAAACAAATTGCATAATGCAAATAATTTTTGTTTCTATTTTTTGTTTGAAAAAATTAAATATACCTTGAAAAAACAAAATAAAAAAATAAAACAATTAAAAAACTAGTAAAAAAGAAAAAAAACCAACAAGGAAGCAATTCAAGGAAGGGAAACACTCCTACCCATGCACCCACACACTCCATAATTTCATTCCCCCTCTCTTCCCCCCTTGTCTCTCCACACCCTCCCTCTCCTCTCCTTTCCCCTTTCCTTTCCCCTTCCCCTCCATCCCTCTCCTGTCCTGTCCTGTCTTGAGTGAGTAGGAATATAAGGGGGAGGGCTATTCTAGGAATTTCCCTCTCTTGAATTGCTTCATTTCTTATTATTTATTCATTTTTTAAAATTGTCTTCTTTCTTTATTTCTAACCTTTTTTGTTTAATTTTCATTGTTTAGTATTTTTAGTCATTTAATTTTTTCTATTTGGTTTTATTAAATATTTTTTTCTTTTAGGGTATATTTTAATTTTTTTGCACAGGTGTTTTGATTGTTTGTTTTTAAATTAAAACTTGTTTATGGAGTTTTCATTTTTAAATTGTTAATTTTATTTATTCTTGGTGCCAAATAATGAAGATGATAATAAAATTTTCGTTGTAATACCATTTTTTATTTATCTAAAATTTCTATTAAATCATAACCATTGCCTTACAAAAATCAAAGTCTTTCCTTCTCACTATTGTGGTCTTCCATAAGGGAAACCAAACTGACGCTGGTGGGTACTATTCAAATATACACCCAACATCAAAAAATTCTAAATCTAATTGTTGATCTAGTTGGCTTCCTCATAAAAAAATGTTTGAGATAGTTGAAAAAATAACAATGTAGCATCTACCAGTTATCCTTGGCCATACATCTAGCTAGTAAAATAAAATTTTGTAAGAAAAACTCCAACCAAGAGTTTTGAACAATCATCATTTTTCAGAAGACGTCACTGGGGTTGAGTCTTATGCATTGGAACCTACAAGAGGTTTAAGATGACACTGGAGGTGAATCTTGATATGTGTTAAGCAAGCATCAAGGATAACCAAGTAGGAGCTTTAGTGGCATTAGACTCTTTGAATTTCATTAAGGCATGAAATGATCTCATTGTGGTACTCATATTTTTCTTTGAATACACAACCCAAGAGTGTCTTCTTTTTCCAATGGAGGGTAATATAATTAAAATATTGACTTTTCCTTCCCCTAGTGTGATCAGGGTCAGGCACCTAGCTAGAACCTTCAATTCGGATTTCTGAGTTAGAGTAGACTTGACAATGAATTTTGGTTAAGGCTTCCAGTTGACGAATCTTAGCTTAGATTTTATGGGGGGGTGGAGGAGGAGTGAAATATGGTGGCAAAAAATTGGGCCTATGTTTGTGATCGAGGCTTGCCCAAAGGTCCACAACCCCCATACCGTTGCCAAGGTCTCATCCCTTGACATGACGTGATGGTGATGAGAAGTCCAGCTACATAATTAGACAACCCCTGGGTTAAATCCTAACTTGGATGAATCTCATCCCATTTGACAACTCCAAACATGAATGAATCGTACCCTATGAGAAATAGTGAAGGAGGAACTAGAAAAGTCGCTCAATTCTAGTTTTATTTATACTATCCACAAAATTTAGTGGGTTTCCCTAGTAGTAATCATTCCTAAAAATAATGGTTAGTGGTGAATTTGCATCTATGGTGAACTAAACGAGGCTATTACAAAACATTCTTTTACTATACCTTTCATTGACAAAGTTTTGGACACACTATTAGATTGTTTTTTCTTTTATTTATGCCTTATGTGGGTATAATCTATTGGAAATACTAAGAGGGGGGTGAATCAATACTTCAAAAATTATTTAATTTATGCTAATTTTAACCATTCATCAATCTATCATGAAAGAAGTAACATCAATACCATTAAAAGCATACACATGTGACACAAAGATTTTTAGGTGGAAACCCTTCTAGGAGAAAAACCAATGAACAATTTGAATATATGTCTTGAATAATTACCTCAACACAAAGCTCCAACTTCCAATATTCTCTAGAAATGACTGGAAGGAGGCTCTAACCCCCTGGTTTTATTAGCTCCAACACCTTGCAAGTTCCAACTTTCCCTAGCACCACCCTACCACCCTGAAGATAAAATATAGAAGGCTAAATGTGGGCTTCCATACCAAGGATGATGACCCACTTACAATGATATACAAATGAATGTTACTGATGTCTCTTCTAATACATGCAATGATACTGTATCAACAAAATTTTCAAATACCAATGTCTTATCACTACTCAAGTTCAACCTTAAATTGTCCTTTAAACACTATGTTAATATAAAAATTCGTAGCTTGTGTACCAAAAATAATTCACTTAAGTCACCGGTGACAAGTGACCCTAAGAAAAAGATGTGGTTGTTTACGCTTCATGTCTGCAATAATAAAACAAGAAAACCCTGTAGCAAAAAGATTGTATGCAATGAAAAACATAAAATGACAACAAATATCTAATGTAATAACCCAATAGAATAAGACTTGTATATGAATAATATTTTATTTAAAACACCCGTTGAAGGAGATCTACAACGTGGGTCTACAAATCCCCCATTGTGGGATGGGTCCTTTGATGTTCTTGTACTCCAACGATCTATTCTCTCTCTCAATATGTGAAAAACCCAAAACAAACAATGGAACTCAAGTGGGAGCTCAGATGTAAGAAGACGATAATGGTGTTGATGATAATGATCATGGTGAAGAATGAATGGAAAACCCTCTTATTTATAACAAATAATTGGGTTGATCTCAAAATGGAAACAAATAAAATAATATTGACCAAATCAAGATCCAACTAGGAATACTTTATTATATTTTTTGGAGAGGGAAAAAAATTCAAAAGGGTCAAATATCTTTATTTAGAAATAATTAACAAATAAAATTAGTTATTAATTATTTCGATAGGATTAAAATGGTGTGAAATTGTAATAATAATTAAATAGTGTTTTAACAATTATTCCAAAAATAGAATTAAGTAATAATAAATAAATAGTGATTTATTTAATTATTCCTAGGTGACTTAGTCAAGTGTGACAAGGAATAATTATCAAATGATGATTTAATTATTATTCCTAGAGAAAATTAAAAAAATAATAATTTATTCCATTTATTCTCAAGGGGTTTTAATTTTAATCAGAATTAATTTAATAAAAATGAGTTAGTAAATTATTTCCCATGGTGAAAGTGATTTTACTATGGTAAAATTAATCCTACATGATGCATTTTGATCCACCTAGTTAAAAATAACTAGGTGATCATTTTTTAGGTGATAACACACTACTATAGTTTTGTATATATATTTTAATTATATCAACAATTAAAAAAGACTAATATTCTGCCTCGTAACTCAGTGTATTTGAAAATATTTTACCATACTAAAGAAGATGAAGAGCCTCAACCTTGTTGTCAATGATTTTGCCTTCTGATCCAACTATTTCCTTTAGTCCTAACCTCTGATATTACCTTGAAACTTGACTTTGAAGATGGACTAAAGATACCTAAAATAAATACTTTCATTTCTTTAGTTAATTCCCTTTCTCTTATCATTAATTAGCCCTTAAAGTGTGATTCAAGGCTGCCCTTGAATGGTTTGAACTTGGTCTAGAGAACCCTCAAAATTTGAGGTATAAATATGGCATCTCCTATTGTCCAAGGAAACAATTTTGTACCTTTAATGCATGCCTGAAATGGATCAACATTCACAAAGTTACATTGGCCTTAATATACAAACAAACTCAACCTCAAAGGTGCCCTTGAAACGCCTTAGAAATATCCTGAAATCTAGTCGAAAAGGGGAGAAAAATTCTGCCACATAATGGGGGGTTGAAAGTTCCCTAGATGCAACTATGATTAACCTCATAATTATTTGAATTTACCTCAAAAAAATGGCCTTAGAATGGGGTAAAAATTCTTTATATGCAGTGAACAAATATGCCTTAGATAGCCTTAGAACCAATGAAGTATGCCACAGAGATCTGTCTCAAAAGGGGGGGCGAATTAGGCCTCAAGATATGCATTTAAATCTGCCATAGAAAGACTGAAATAAACCTCAAATTACTCTACAAGTAGACCAAAATTACTCAAAACATAGCTTCATAAATAAATCTTAACCAAAAAATCCACCACAAAAAGATAAATCACAAAACACCTTCAAAATATAGACTCACTCTTTCTAATATGTGTGACTATAGAGGCCTCTCAAAATTAGACAAATTGACAGATGTATCCGTGAGAAATTGATACTACTTGGAGAGAAATGATACGTCTTATATATACTAAAAGAGGGGGATCTAGATAGGGGCCGACATACCCATAAAACTTGAGTCGACAAACAGTTAAATCACTACTTTTAATTTTAAATGGGGCTGACCTGATATCCAATATTTAACAATCCTGTTAAGGGGCCAACTTGGATCTTCGTTTGAGGCCGATTTCATAACGAGAGTCTTCACTTTTGGAGGGCCCACTTGGACAACTCAATACCCACATAAATTATCGAATATTCTCATAAATATTATTTCCAATATTTGATGAATCAATAATGTTTTCTTCCATCATCCATTTGGGGCACTTTTACCACATGATTTAGGGCTCCAACTTTGATCGGGCATATCTCCTCAACCATGAGGAGTTATCATGCGGCATGCCACCTACCGTTAGAAACAACATGATGAGTACTATCAAATGATGATGGTCTTGTTAACGAATTCACTGATCTTCCCATCCATTTACCTCAACAAATGTGGGGCTTCTTCTAGTTGTTGCTTGGGTTGGCATCATTGATGACCAATTTCCAACATAATAAAATATCTATTGCCCCTAAAGAACAAGAGAAGAAACCTTTACGTTCCCATCAAAGACTTTTTTCTTATTGAGTACTACCCTTAGTCTTTGCAATGAATTTGCAACCCTCCAAAGAGACGCCCTTTCCATATTTTCTGACTTGATCCATGGACTTGTATAAGTGCTAATGGACTTTAACATCTATGATAATAAATATGACTAAGCATTGGATAATATAAGTAGGGTACTGAAAAGGCGTCAAGAAATGAATCTCTAACCTATAAATGAATACTATAAATTAATTTTAAATGAAGGGATTGTGCTAGGACACCATAACTCTCCTACATGCATAAAGGTGGACCTTGCAAAGATCAAGGTAATATATAATATTCCAATACCAAAACTTCAAAAATATGTGCATATTTTTCTAAGACATGTTGGTTACTATCATAGGTTTATTGAAAATTTCACTAAACTAGCATCTCCTTCATTTTCTTTGCTTAATAAAGGTAAATAATTTTATTGGACTAACTAGTGTCTAGTTTATTCTGAAGCTCTCGAGAAAACATTGTGCAAACAACTATTGCTAAGGGGATTTAATTGGTACTTACCATTTCATATTTCCATTGATGCTTTAGAAACAAAATTGAGGTAGTATTGGGACAAAAAGAAGAACAAAATCCCTATGTAACTTACTTGATTAGCACAAAATTGACCCCTAGAGAATTAAAGTACATTGTTACTAAAAGACAATTCCATGTAGTAGTGTATGTAATGTTAACACCCAGGTTGTTCCCTATGACTCCCAAGGGAATACGGTCAGGGTAACCACTAACCAAGCTTTGGATTATAGATCCTAGCCTATCTATAATAAGAGAGGGCTCTCTCTTTAAGTTTTGGCTCTGTTTTGTGAAGATTTTAGGCTAGTTATAAGTTTTAGTTTTTTGATTCAGACTTTGGTTGTGAACTGTTGTTGTGAGAAGGGCATCAAATGTGTGAAAGATGCTAATCCATTGGGTATGTGGAGTCAGAAATCTGAGACAGTCCTGGTGCCTGTGATGGAGAAAGTTTTACTACAAGGCTAGATGGCTATTCTTAATATAAATTTTTGATTAGTGAGTGAAACAATGGGGAATGGAATTACCGACAGTGTGATAAAAATTTGAACAACAATTTCTACTTAGTAGCATACATGAATTACTAAATAGTAACTGTGAAATATTCAGGGCTTATTGGAGCAGTTAAGAATTCCAATTTAAACAACTGAAATCATAGAAAACATTTATAGTGAAGATAGATTGAGATCAGGGTGTCTCCATGGACAAATCCTGAGCTATTCTTTTTCTTTCTTCCTAGTATTTAGAACAACATATGGGAGATGCGAGCTTAAAAAAATAACAAAACATTAACAGAGATAGATAACACTTATTATATCAAGCCATAGCACTAGAATCCTGTAGCATTCAATGGTTCCAACACAGCATGCATCAGTAAGACCCAATTCCTGTAAGCTCCAAGCTTTATTTATATCATCCTTTCAGAAATTACAGCCGAGTTCTCCTTTCTTCATAAGAGAACAACAAAATACCAACCCCTTGAAAGTTTATGCGAGGGGGAATATATACAATTGGTTTTACAAAATATCTGAATGCTGAGTCATTTGATAGATTAAATACGCTCACAAAATTTACAAAAATAGTAGATAAGGAAGTTATTGCTACCCTAAATGTAAGATAAATAGTCTTTAATTCTGTCAGAACTCTTCTTGACCTTTGGAGGACACTGAGTCGGTTGAGCGTTCTGCATTAATGCTGAATGATGTGTTTTTTTTTACTTCTGTCATGTTGTAGCTTTCTTGGCCTGTTACCTGTAGCTTTCAGTTTTGCTTTAGTGGCCGATCTTCCTGCTGAGTTGGCTCATTCCACTTTTTCCAGTCATAGTGTATGCATCATACTTTCTGAATATGATGACTTATATATTTCGATGACAAAACTTTGATGAAAACCTCCTGCTTATAATAACAACTGTATCATTGTGGTCCACCATTCCTATGTAGGCAATTGATGCCTAAAAAATGCATCTAAGGTTTCATCTGCCTTTGTGTAATTGTAGAAGTTTGGAGGCACTTCAAACAAATGGCTGATCTCATTCATAATAAAAAACAAGTTCTCTATTCTATCATAGAGACTTTGCCCAGATGCTGGCCCTGTTACCTGTGAGGTGCTTGATCCTTGACTGATCTGATTGGTGGCAAATGAGTTCACCCTTTTTGCATAAACCTCATGTGATAGCAGTCTCCCTGCACTGTACAACAAGCTAGGAAGACCTCTGCCCTGTAATGCTGCAAACTTGTCCATGAATTTGTTGACCTCTCTTTGCATGTTCTGGCTTCTTTTATCCAATTTCTGCACCAGGCTTTTCAATGTGAGGACCCTCTTTATCAGCTGGATAGTTTCTGTTCTGTTGGAGATTCCAATTGCTACCAGCTGAGGACCTGTCTGGTTATTAAGCACATTAATCATTCTGCTAGCTATCTTAGGCATACTGCCTAGAGATTCCCTTTCTCTATGGACTTCCTTCTGTGCTTTGCCTATGAGCTCCATTTGCTCATGGATAGTCTCAATATATTGCCACTGATCCGTTATTGATTGGCCAATGTGGGTCCACAAAACTGTCCTGATCTCAGCCACCACTTTGTCAAGAAGGAGCTCTTTCTCCAGCTCCTTTATCTTCTCTTTGAGAGCTTTTATTTCTCTCCCTTTCTCAGCCACATTCTGCTTGGATTTGTCATATTTTTCATTCAGCTTAGCCAAATTCTCCTTGGCCCCATTCAGTTTTGTCATCTGGGCTTCTAGGACCTTGATCTCACTCATCAATTTCTGCATATCGAGGCTCGGAGCCTACTCTGAGATTGGTGCTGGTGCTGATGTTAATGTTGATGGCGCTGCTTGCTCTGTGGGAGGAGTGGTAGTCTGTGGGGGCTCCTCAAGGTTTATGACCTCTGGAGGGGGCTGAGAAGTCTGGCCTCCTTCTTTCTGCTGTAGGGCTGCCTGCAGTGCAGCCTCTGTGTCCTCTAGCTTCCCTTCTATCTACACTAGTTGTTTGTGCAGTGCTACCAGCAATGTTGCTACCTCTTGGTCTTGTCTTTGCTGGGAAACCTCTTCTGTTTGAGGGTGAATGGTTGCTGGGAGCTTAACCTTCTTTCTTAGGGCTGCAAGGTCTACATCTCTTATTTTCAGCAGCGTTTGTATGGCCTTTGGATCCTTGGGGTCATGCCCAAGCTCTATGATTATGTCCTCCAAAGACCTGATCCTGTTGTCTTTGGCCTGAGAGGATGCCTTCTCCAACTCAAGTTGGGCAGTTGTATTGTTTAGGCTGTTTTCCAACCTATTAGCCAACAATGTTTTATCTGCCAGTGTTGAATAGACCATCTCACCCGTTTGCTTGTAGTTCTATTTGTCCATAGGTGGATGTCCTTTGCAAGAACCTCAAGGTTGGTTCTTAATATAGTCCTGCAGCTGACTTGGCTGCAGCATAGTGGGCATGGAAATGAATGACTCATGGTCATTTTCCCTTCTGTGATGTCATAGGCTGACATAAGCCTCTGTTGATTGGTAGGGGCCATCTTAAGCAACTGGTTGTAGATTTGGAGCCTGAGTGGCTCATTTCTCCTCTTAATATCAATAAATTGTTGCTTGATGCCTGCCTCTGCTCTCCTTTGCTGACTTGAGGAGCTGACCTCTCCTCCAAGGGTTCTCTCTTGTTCCTGCTGAAAGGAACTGGCAGATGCCTCCATGCTTGGTGGGCCCATGCCCAATGATTGCCCCATAGGCATTTCTTCCTCGGAGAGGGGATTCAATCTTTGTCTTTTCTCCCCTTGATTTGTGGACGTGGTGAGGGGAGTCTCCTGCTCTCTATCCCTCTTCTTTTCCTTTTCCTCCTTTTGTGGAGTTTGAAGCACTGAGGCCTCCACTATCTTTTCTTGCCTAGGAGGCATATTGTCTTGAGCCTGTTACTCAGTAGGTGTTGGGGCTTCAGCTATTTGTTCTTGTTGTATAGGCTGCCCCTCTTTTTGTTGTTTTTCTTGCTGTTCTACCTCCTTTTCTGCTTGCTATTCTATTTGCTGCTCTGTCCTAGGAGGTGGCTGTTCCTGCACCATCTGCTTGCCTTTATCTTTGTTTGACTCATGTTGGACAGTTCTGGTTGCTTGTTGCTGGGCTGTGGAAGATGAGGTAGCTGCTCCAAGTTGCCTTTGACAGGAGGAAGAAACCTGCCCACAAGTTTCCAAGTCAGCCTCTTTTTCAATATTCTTCGCTTCTCTTTGTAGCATTTTCTCTCTACCAATTGGCTCTTCTAGGGTGCCCTCTTTCCAGCTTAAAGCATTGGCAAACTGCTCAATATGAGGCAGTTTCACGTGAGCGTAGCCGCCCAATTTGTATTTTATCCTCCTGAGGGAAATTAAATGATTAGGGTCATAAGGCACCCATTTGAAGCTGGTTTGTAGTTTGAGGGTCTCTAGGATCATATTAGCTTCCTTCCATCCTTCCTCCCTTTTATTGTATAGAAAAGGGCCTAGCTGATTTCTCACCTTTATTTGCACCTTCTTGTTTTTACTTTGGAAATGGACAAAGTCTGCATTTCCAAACTGCCTAAAGTACTCTAGGGCAAAGAGTCTCATAGGGACAGATCTTGGCAGCCTATAAGGATTCAACTCACAGCCATATATTCTAATTACTATATGGTGTTGGTAAAAGTACCAATCACCAATGCTGTAGGCCTTTGAGAGGTGAAGAATTCTTTGCATTTCCTCTGTCAATCTGGGAGGAGGGACACCCAATAACAAGGTCATAACTGGATGGATGAAAAGGTCTATGAATTCACAGCAGGTGTAAGGTGAATAAGCTAAATGATGACAGACTGAAGACCAAAACACTACAGACCTTGGGCTTCCCTGGGCATTTAGCTTCTTGAGAGGGACACGGAAGGCATCGGGTTGATAAAATAGGAATAAATGATAGATGTACCTAGTGTATTTAAACACCTTTTCCCTTTCTAGATTCATCAATTGTTCATGAATCTTATTGGCAATGTATGTGGCAAAATCATAATGCACAAAAGGAGGCATTCCAGGGGAGAAAATGGACAGCATGGCCATAATGGTTTCATCAACATCCTCATATGTCCCATAACCCAGGATGTAACTGATCAAACCTACCAGCACTTTGCCCAACTCATTAAGATATTGATAAGCTATAGGAAGGGTGGTGCTCATAGCTTCAAATTGTGGCTGGATAAACAACTGATTAATCTTGGAAATCTGAGCACTGGACAACTTGCCCCCTTTCGTTATCAAGTCATGGATGGAGAGAGGAGTTAGGGGCTTTGTAGTGTGAAAGTGCAACATTTCATTGATGGCCTCAGGGGTGATATGGAACAATACTAAGCCTGAGGGGTTGAGAACGACTCTCTGACAGGGGTCATAGCTAGAACGGCATTGATTTATCAAGTCTGGGAGGACATTGACTTGAGGAAGATTGTAAATGGGCAGGTTGGAGTTCCAAATTCCTAAGGTATCAGCTCCACTGAAATATTGGGCTTTTAACTCATTCAGCAGATGAAAATTGAATTTGGAGGTCATGGCAGTGCAGTCTAGCATCTGGTAATCTCTATCACCCAGGGCCTTCCACTCTAGCTCTCTGTGTGGGGCATTCAGAGGTTGAACATTTAGGGCTACTGGTGTTTCCATGGCTGGGTAGTACTTGTGACTTGTACTGGAACTGGTTTCAGTGGGCATGACAACACAGAGGGGTATTTTTGCATAAGTAAAGCCAATTGAAAGGGTAAATGAGGCAACTGTGGTGACAATGGTGTAGAATGCTCAAAGGGAGTTAATTGAGCGACTGTAGGGACTAGCAACACTGTTTTCCCGTTGAATTAGTGCCTTTCAGGTTTTCAGTCCACGAATGCGCGGATAGAGTGTGAATTCAGGAGAAGGTGACTATATATGGGTTCAACAGGTGAATTTCGGCCCTACAACTGTAAAGGAATGCTGGTTTACCAGGAATTTGCTGGTAAGTACAGGTTGCCTTACTCTTGTTAATTCAGTTCTGGAGAATTATGGACATAAGCAAGCTCTGAGGGGATGCTTCGGGTAAATACCTGGTGAATTGCCGGCAATGCTCACAAATGCAGGCGGGTTGGAGGCGGCAACGTTCTTCAGGTTGATTTCTGCAGGTTGGCGACAGGTGGTCATAATTTACATGTAGAGGTGAGCGACAGTTCAATTTAGCAAAAGTGACAAAAACACGAAATTTTGGCTAAATATAGACTTTTTGGGTTATTGGCGCATTTTTGGATGACGTCAGCATGACGTCATCAGGTGGGGTCAGGGTCGGGTGACGTCAGCATGACGTCATTGAGTGACGTGGCGGCCTGTGAGTGGTCCACGGGGATTACACAGGTGACGGACACGTTGGAGCGCTAGCGGGTGAGGGTGCCGACAGGGCACCGAGTGGAACATGACGTGGGTGGGCGTAGCGGTGACGTGGGTAGCCGGTGTAACACAGCGGTAAGTGTATTTTCTCGGACCGCTGTTGATACGGTCGCGGTATTGTCAGAGGGCGACCTGAGAAGATATGGGGGTGACGCGTGGCAGAGGCCTGACGCCACCCTCTGACAGTTTCTTGGGCGGTAAAGTGCAGCGATCGGAGCCCGTCTGATATGGATGTGGGCCATCAGATGGGAAAGCCCAGATCCAACGGTTGATAGGTTGATGACATGCGCGGGCAATACGAAGTGCGGGGAAGAATAAAATATCATTGTTTCTAAACTGCGGGCCTGGCGGAAACTTTATAAAAGTGGGTTTTTCTGGTTTTTGCAAGGTTTATTCGCAAAGCGGGTTTTGGTTATTAATCCGAGCAAATCCCGAATTAATCCCAGGATTAATTTTTGGCGCTCTTTGGGTCACGCTCAAATTTTTTAGCCCTTGAGACTTCCAAAATGATATGTAGAGCTAAAATGCTCGGGAAGGGGATATATAGTATTTTTTGGATTTTTTGCCAAATTTACATAGTAATAGGGGGAATAGGGGGTATAAAGAGTTAAATAGTGATAAGTTAGTAGTTAATATGAGTGAAAAGGGTGGATGAGGGGTGTAGAATACTAAGTTGTTTATATGAAATCAACTTAGTTTTTAGGAAGTAGATCAAAATGAAAAGAATTTCTGCACAAGAAATGTGGCTCTTAAAGAAACTAGAACCAACAAAAGACTTTGATTTCTTTCATGAACATAGGTGGCATAGGGATGTTAGCCATGAATGTGATAGGGGGTGATCTGGAAGTTAGACATGCTTTATTAAGTTGCTGTGAGACTACTGAAAATAGGAGATTTGCACTGGCATCATGTTTTTACCTCTGCTTCAGGCCAGTGAGATGCTATGAACCATGCTTTCTGCAACCCCTCTGCCTACCCACTCTATTGCGTAGCATTTTTTGTTACTCCAAGGAGGGTGCACTCAGATTTGCAAACCCTTTTGTGCCTTTTCTTTTCCTTTGCCTTTTTCTTTTGATTTACTGTCTAAAACTACCCTTATTTCTTCCAAGGCCCCAGGTTAAGCAGTTGGGAACCTTCTTTCTCTACCTATCTACTTTACCTGCCAGGATTGAGCTATTTGGACATATTTCTTTCTCTAACCTCTAACAAAAATTGAAATATGGCATGACCTGGCTTAGGCTGTTGGATCACCCATTCAGCAGTAGGGAAGCACCAACCAAATGTAAGTATATTTTTTCCACAAGAATATGAGATCTTTGTATCACCAAAGTAGATCATATTGGCACTTCCCCTGCCAATCATGAAAAATGAAACCTATTGGTATAGGTAGCTAACAGTGGCTCCGCTTGGGGATGGTTTTTCTTTTGAAAGACCAAGAAAAGCAGGTTAGAATGCTTTGGCCCTTGACTTCTCCTACAAAAACTTGAAAACTTTCTCTCTGTACTTCAAAAACTGGAGGCTGTAACCTCTGTGGAACTTCTGGAATATAAAGCTTTTTTCTTCTTATTTACAGCAACCTTTTTGAACTGAACTATTTGTATGCTGAAAGAAGATATATACAACTGATTATGTATAGGAGAAAAGACCCTGCTATATGCATGGAAAGTAGTCAAAATAGTGCTTCAACATCCTGTCATTGACAGGACCTTTATTTAAGTCAGTTTCATCCAGATTTTTTAGGAAGTAGGTGTTGTTTCCTTGCACTGCTTGGATAATAAATGGTCCTCTCCAAAG
>APFE030598686.1:109124-137172 GCA_000404065.3 Pinus taeda
GGTGTGAGGTCGTCTAAGTAGATGACAAGGAAATCATGGATTTCTTTGGCAAAGGCAATATCCATTGCTCTTTGAAAGGTAGCTCCTGCATTTTTCAACCCAAAAGGCATTTTTACAAATTTGAAGGTTCCCCATGGGGTTGTAAATGTTGTTTTGTCCTGATCATCAGGGTGAACTAGGATCTTGTTCAAGCCTGAGAATCCATCAAGTAAAGAAATTCTTGAGGCCCCCACTACTCTTTGCAAGATGTGATCCATCTTGGGTAAGGGGTAATTATCTTTTAGGCACACTTGATTCAAGTTCCTTAGATCAACACGAAGCCTTATTTCACCAGTTTTCTTTCTTGTAGGGACCAAATTTGAAATCTATTCTGAGAATCTGATTGGTGCTATGATGCCAACTTTAAACATTTTTTGTACCTCTTTTTCAATTGAAAGGAGAAGCATAGGATTGATTCTCCTCAATTTCTGTTTAAAGGGTTTTTGATTGGGCTTGAGAGGGATAGTATGTTGAATGACGGAGGTATCATAGGACTTTAAATCCTCATAACTCCATGCAAAGACATCTTGGAATTCTCTAAAGAGGTCAATGTATTTAGGCTTTTGATCAGGTGGCAAAGATGCAGATAATTTAATTATCTTGGGTTTTTCAATAGTTCCAATGTTGCACTCTTCAATGGCAGCATTAAGGGGCTGCAATTTTGGTTTTCTAGGGACATCATTTGAGTCAAAAATGTCTTCCAATGGAGTTAGGCCTGTTGGAAGAAAATTGTCTTTCCATTGTATAACTTCAGCTTCAGTATCAGCTATTTCCTCAGAATGTGATTGTTCAACTTCTTGTATTTTCTCCTGGTCAAAGTTTGTTGGACAAAGCATTTGATTTGTTGTTTTGAGTGAGATATTTGTTTGGTGTTGTTCACCTAGTGTTTGTGAATCACTTGCAGCCTCTGTATCAATGTTTAGTCCTGAAAATTCTTGCTACAAAGTCAAGAAATTGTTTATTTGTGTATCATCCTCAAATACTTGCCAATCCTTGACATTGTTTAGCACAGAAGGTCTGTAATTTATCTCAGCTGTAAAGCAATGATGGGGTTTAAAAGGTAGTTTGCAAGTGCTTGCAAATGTGACCAAACTATGAGCATGAAGGTTATGGGTTCTAGGAATTTTGGTTATTTGGAACTCAGTGAAGGAATTTAGTATTTCAACAGCAGCAGACCTATAAGATCTCAGTCTTTTGTCATTAGTGACAAAGTTTCCTTTTACTTGTTGGATGATTAGGTCTGATTCTCCTAGGATTGAAACTTTTATGGCCTGTAAGGATTTTACTAGTTTAAGGCCTAGTAAGAGAGCTTCATATTCTGCCATATTGTTGGTGCACCTGAAGTTTAACCTATAGGCTCGGCCCTCTGCATGATTGTTTTGTTTGTTATGTATCCAAACCCCTGCTCCTGCCCCTAATTTGTTGACTGACCCATCGAATTCAAGAAACCAGAGGACTTCTTGATTAAGGGAAGGTTTGCCAACTATTATGGGACTTGTCATCAACAATTTGAGATTTTGGCTTACATTTGGTTTGTCTTTTTGAACAGTTTTGTTTATTGATTTCTTAACCATTATTTCTAGGTCAGGAGTTTCTTCATTTATATGCCGATCTTGTTTGAGTGTCTGGGTTTCTTCATCATTTGTGGGACCTATATTGTCATTGAAGAGAATATAGGAGTCTATGTCAGAATGGACAGCATATATGGGAAAGTTTTGAGGCTTGTCTTCACTGCTGACCATGTATTTCATAAGTGACTCTCTATATAGCCTCTTGGGTTGACCAAAGACTAAGATGGTGGCATATGACATGTCTAATTGTAGGGAACCTTGGAGTTTAGCCCCCAATGATCTTGATAACATCATTCCATATTTGGGTGGGATATCAACAACTACAACATCCATTAGAATTGTTTTATTTGGGTACTGGACAAGTGACACACAAAGATATTTTATTAAGCCTAAACATTTAACTTGGCTAGAGTCAAATTAAAATAGGTCCTTATAAGGTCTTGTAATGTCTAGGTTGAGCCTCTCCATCGCTGATTTAGGCATAAGGTTATGAGAGGTGCCTGAATCAAACATTGCATTATGTAGTATCTTATCATGAACATGCAAGCTGACATAGAAAGGTAAGATCCCTGTAACTGATGTCTTTCCATCAACCTCTGGACCGAAAAGAAATTATGGGGTGTCATATAACACATTAACATTATCTTTATTACGAGTAAGTTGAAGGGACTTCTTGATTTGTTGTTTGTAAATGTCATGCTTGGCTAATTCGGAAAGAGGAATAGCTATCTTCAATTTTCCAATTTCAGCTTCTGAGTCAAAAGGTCTTTCAGATTGGATCTTGGTATTGTGGGTGACAACCTTTTCCTTGTTCATTAAGTTTTCTTCTTGATTCTTATCTTGATCTTGCAGCTTATCCTTTTTACTCATATCTTGAGGAGTATTACTTGGATTAGGCTGCAAAGGTGATGCAGCCATTGGCTGTTGTTTTGAGGGAAATAGTTCAGTAACTTCTTCAATGGTTACTTCATTTGTAACTGAATCAGTTTTGTCATGTGGTTCTGTGACTATGGCTCTTTTGGGCTGTAGGCTATCCTTTGCTTTTTCAGGGTGCGTTATATTTATAGTTCTGCTTCTTAGCTTGTATTGCTTATGAACTTCATAAACAGTTGTGTCATAACCTTGTTTAAAGTCAAATGAATCACCTGAATTGGTTTGGAACTGCTTAATGTCATCCTCCTTATGATCTTCATGACTCAGAAAAACTTGCTGCTCATCATTCAGGCCCATTAGGTTAATGTGGGTGTCATCTACTAGCTCATTTGAAGTGGATGCTTCAGTATAGTTTTCCTGGAATGGAGGTCTTATCTCTGGATCAGAACTGGCCTTGCCAACGTTTGGGTTTTGATTTCTCCTAAAATTGGGATTCCTGATAGGGTTATTTTGTGGTGCTTCCCATGATGACTTTCTCTCAACGGATTCTACTCTATCACCCAACCTCTTCATGCCAGTGAGTATTGCATCCAGTTTCTGATCAGGTTGAGGGTTCTTCTTTGAAGGTGGTTCTCTTTTCCAATCTTGCCCTGTTTCTTTTGGCAATTAGGTTAGCCTCTACTGTGACAACGACTTTTTGGGCATCTTCAAGGGTTTCAGGGGCTCTTTCCTTCAACTGATATGCCATATCAGGGTCAAAACCATCAGGAAATTTGTACAAAGCTAAATCAAGAGGAGGTCTTAAATTCTATGGTATTGCGTTATATACATTGTTGAATCTTGCACAATACTCCAAAACGGTCTCCTGAGGACCTCGTTTGATGGTATCATATTCACCCAGTATGTGCAAGGGATCTTTTTTCTTTTCCCATCTATTAGTAAAGGCTTGGTAAAGCTCATCAGGAGTTGTTATGGTATTTACAGTGAGTGATCTGAACCAGGTTCTTACATCACCTGTCAGGCTCTGAACAAAAATTCTCATTCTTACACTGTCATCATCAATTTCATAGTTCTCAAAATGATCTTGCATCCTTCTGGCATGCTGAATAGCTGTGAAAGGGCCAGTCGAGTCAAAGTATGAGATTTTGGATTGATAGTCATGAGGTAGGGTTGCAGCATTAGCAGGTAACTGCAGGGGCACATATCTATTAGCCATATTTGCAGGGTTTATAAGATTAACAGGGATAAACGGGACAACAGGGGTAATAGGTATGGAAGAAACTAAGGTGGTGGTCAAGGGAACATGTGCAGTGGATGAAGGTGTGAAAGGAGGGCTTTGAGATGTAGATGGTGAACTAGGGGAACCAGGGGTAGACCGGAATAGAACCTTGATTGGAGTGGGAACAGGGTAAGGGTAAACTGTCTCAGGACTCAAATCAGTAGGATTTTCCTGCCTTTGCTGCTTCCTAATGTTTTTAGGGATTGTGTTAGGGTTTTCAAAACAGTTGGTGGATTAGGGTCAGGATTTGACCTTGTATACCGTTGATTCTTCTTGGGAGCCAGCTTCTGAACTTGTTTTTTGAGTATTTTTAGAATTTTCTTGTACCTGCAAGGACTAGACAAGATTTTGGAATGGCTGTGTATGTCTCAAAGCTAGCATGAAGATAGACTGAAGCAGCTTTTATGTAAGCTTGTTAATGTAAAACAGAAACAGTTTTGAAGGCTTCCTGGCTGACATTCAGGCTTCACCTGTAGCTTTAGGAAATATACAGCAATTAGAAAATCCTAAGGAAGTCCCCAGTGGAGTCGCCATTTATGTTAACACCCAGGTTGTTCCCTATGACTCCCAAGGGAATACGACGGGGGTAAACACTAACCAAGCTTTGGATTATAGATCCTAGCCTATCTATAATCAGAGAGGGCTCTGTTTTGTGAAGATTTTAGGCTAGTTATAAGTTTCAGTTTTTGTTTCAGACTTCGGTTGTGAACTGTTGTTGTGAGAAGGGCATGAAATGTGTGAAAGATGTTAATCCATTGGGTATGTGGAGTCAGAAATCTGAGACAGTCCTGGTGCTTGTGATGGAGAAAGTTTTACTGCAAGGCTAGATGGCTATTCTTAATATAAATTTCTGATTAGTGAGTGAAACAATGGGGAATGGAATTACCGACAGTGTGATAACAATTTGAACAACAATTTCTACTTAGTAGCATACATGAATTACTAAATAGTAACTGTGAAATATTCAGGGCTTATTGGAGCAGTTAAGAATTCCAATTTAAACAGCTGAAGTCATAGAAAACATTTATAGTGAAGATAGATTGAGATCAGGGTGTCTCCATGGACAAATCCTGAGCTATTCTTTTTCTTTCTTCCTAGTATTTAGAAAAACATATGGGAGATGTGAGCTTAAACAAATAACAAAACATTAACATAGATAGAGAACACTTATTATATTAAGCCATAGCACTAGAATCCTGTAGCATTCAATGGTTCCAACACAGCATGCATCAGTAAGACCCAATTCCTATAAACTCCAAGCTTTATTTATATCATCCTTTCAGAAATTATAGCCGAGTTCTCCTTTCTTCATAAGAGAACAACCAAACACCAACCCCCTGCAAGCTTCTGCGAGGGGGAATATATACAATCGGTTTTACAAAATATCTTAATGCTGAGTCATTTGGTAGATTAAATACGCTCACCAACTTTACAAAATAGCAGATAAGGAAGTTATTGCTACCCTAAATGTAAGATAAATAGTCTTTAATTCTGTCAGAACTGTTCTTGACCTTTGGAGGACACTGAGTCGGTTGAGTGTTCTGCATTAATGCTGAATGATGTGTCTTTATACTCTTTCATGCTGTAGCTTTCTCGGCCCTATTACCTATAGCTGTCAGTGTTGCTTTTAGTGGCCGAATCTTCCTACTGAGTTGGCTCATTCTAGTTTTTCCAGTCATAGTGTATGCATCATACTTTCTGAATATGATGACTTATATATTTCGATGACAAAACTTTGATGAAAACCTCCTGCTTATAGTAACAACTGTATCATTATGGTCCACCATTCCTATGTAGGAAATTGATGCCTAAAAATTACATCTAATGTTTCATCTGCCTCTGTGTATTTGTAGAAGTTTGGAGGCACTTCAAATAAATGACTGATCTCATTCATAATAAAAAGTAAGTTCTCTATTTTGTCATAGAGACTTTACCCAGATGTTGGCCCTGCTACCTATGAAGTGCTTGATCCTTGACTGATCTGATTGGTGGCAAATGTGTTCACCCTTTTTGCATAAACCTCATGTGATAGCAGTCTCCTTGCACTGTTCAGCAAGCTAGGAAGACCTCTGCCCTGTAATGTTGCAAACTTGTCCATGAATTTGTTGACCTCTGTTTGCATGTCCTGGCTTCTTCTATACAATGTCTGCACCAGGCTTTTCAATCTGAGGACCCTCTTTATCAGCTGGATGGTTTCTGTTCTGTTAGAGATTCCAATTGCTGCCAGCTAAGGACTTGTTCGGTTATTAAGCACATTAATCATTCTGTTGGCTATCTCAGGCATACTACCTAGAGATGCCCATGCTCTATGGACTTCCTTCTGTGCTTTGCCTATGAGCTCCATTTGCTCATGGATAGTCTCAATATATTGCCACTGATCCGTTATTGATTGGCCAATGTGGGTCCACAAAACTGTCCTGACCTCAGCCACCATGTTGTCAAGGGTGAGCTCTTTCCCCAGCTCCTTTATCTTCTCTTTGAGAGATTTTATTTCTCTCCCTTTCTCAGCCACATTCTGCTTGGATTTGTCATATTTTTCATTCAGCTTAGCCAAATTCTCCTTGGCTCCAATCAGCTCTGTCATCTAGGCTTATAGAAACTTGATTTCACTCATCAATTTCTACATATCGAGGCTCGGAGCCTGCTCTAAGGTTGGTGCTGGTGCTGATGTTGATGTTGATGGTGCTGCCTGCTCTGTGGGAGGAGCAGTAGACTGTGGGGGCTCCTCAAGGTTTATGACCTCTGGAGGGGACTGAGAAGTCTAGCATCCATCTTTCTACTGTAGGGCTGCCTGCAGTGCAGCCTTTGTGTCCTCCAGCTTCCCTTTTGTCTGCACTAGCTGTTTGTGCAGTGCTATCAGCAATGTTGCTACCTCTTGGTCTTGTCTTTGCTGGGCAACCTCTTCTGTTTGAGGGTGAATGGTTGCTGGGAGCTTAACCTTCTTTCTTAGGGCTGCAAGGTCTGCATCTCTTATTATCAGCAGCGTTTGTATGGCCTTTGGATCCTTTGGGTGATGCCCAAGCTCTATGATTATATCCTTCAAAGACCTGATCCTATTGTCTTTTGCCTGAGAGGATTCCTTCTCCAACTCAAGTTGGGCAGCTGTATTGTTTAGGCTATTTTCCAACCTTTTAGCCAACAAAGTTTTATCTGCTAATGTTGCATAGACCATCTCACCCGTTTTCTTGTGAAGTTCTATTTGGTCCATAGGGTGGATGTCCTTGGCAAGAACCTCAAGGTTGGTTCTTATATAGTCTGCAGCTGACTGTGGCTACAACATAGTGGGCATGAAATGACTCATGGTCATTTTCCCTTCTGTGATGTCATAGGCTGACATAAGCCTCTGTTGATTGGTAGGGGCCATCTTACACAACTGGTTGTAGATATGAAGCCTGAGTGGCTCATTTCTCCTTTTAATATCAATAAATTGTTGCTTGATGCCTGTCTTTGCTCTCCTTTGCTGACTTGAGGAGCTGACCTCTCCTCCAAGGGTTCTTTCTTGTTCCCGCTGAAAGGAACTGGCAGATGCCTCCATACTCTGTGGGCCCATGCCCAATGATTGCCCCATAGGCATTTCTTCCTCAGAGAGGGGATTCAATCTCTGCCTTTTCTCCCCTTGATTTGTGGACGTGGTGAGGGGAGTCTCCTGCTCTCTATCCCTCTTCTTTCCCTTTTCCTTTTTCTGTGGAGTTTGTAGCACTAAGGTGTCCACAGTCTTTTCTAGCCCAGGAGGCATATTCACTTGAGCCTGTTGCTCAGTAGGTCTTGGGGCTTCAGCTGTTTGTTCTTGCTGTATAGGCTGCCCCTCTTTTTGCTGTTTTTCTTGCTGTTCTACCTCCTTTTCTGCTTGTTGTTTTGTTTGTTGCTCTGTCATAGGAGGTGGTTGTTCCTGCTCCATCTGCTTGCCTTTATCTTTGTTTGATTCCTGTTGGGCAGTTCTGGCTGCTTGCTGCTGGGCTATGGAAGATGAGGCAGCTGCTCCAAGTTGCCTTTGACAGGAAGAAGAAACCCGCCCACAAGTTTCCAAGTCAGCCTCTTTTTCGATATTCTTCGCTTCTCTTTGTAGCATTTGCTCTCTACCAATTGGCTCTTCTAGGGTGCCCTCTTTCCAGCTTAAAGCATTGGCATACTGCTCAATATGAGGCAGTCTCATGTGAGCATAGCCACCCAATTTGTATTTTACCCTCTTGAGGGAAATGAAATGATTAGGGTCATAAGGCACCCATTTGAAGCCGGTTTGTAGTTTGAGAGTCTCTAGGATCATATGATCTTCCTTCCATCCTTCCTCCCTTTTATTTTATAGAAATGGGCCTAGCTGATTTCTCACCTTTAGTTGCACCTTCTTGTTTTTACTTTGGAAATGGACAAAGTCTGCATTTCCAAACTGCCTAAAGTACTCTAGGGCAAAGAGTCTCATAGGGACATATCTTGGTAGCCTATAAGGATTCAACTCACAACCATATATTCTGATTACTGTATGGTGTTGGTAAAAGTACCAATCACCAATGCTGTAGGCCTTTGAGAGGTGAAGAATTCTTTGCATTTCCTCTGTCAATCTGGGAGGAGGGACACATAATAACAAGGTCATAGCTGGATGGATGAAAAGGTATATGAATTCACAGTAGGTGTAAGGTGAATAAGCTAAATGATGACAGACTGAAGACCAAAACACTACAGACCTTGGGCTTCCCTGGGCATTTAGCTTCTTGAGAGGGACAGGGAAGGCATCAGGCTGATAAAATAGGAATAAATGATAGATGTACCTAGTGTATTTAAACACCTTTTCCCTTTCTAGATTCATCAATTGTTCATGAATCTTATTGGCATTGTATGTGGAAAAATCATAATGCACAAAAGGAGGCATTCTAGGGGAGAAAATGGACAGCATGGCCATAATGGTTTCATCAACATCCTCATATCTCCCATAACCCAGGATGTAACTGATCAAATCTACCAGCATTTTGCCCAACTCATTAAGATATTGATAAGCTATAGGAAGGGTGGTGCTCATAGCTTCAAATTGTGGCTGGATAAACAACTGATTAATCTTGGAAATCTGAGCACTGGACAGCTTGCCCCCTTTCGTTATCAAGTCATGGATGGAGAGAGGAGTTAGGGGCTTTGTAGTGTGAAAGTGCAACATTTCATTGACGGCCTCAGGGGTGATATGGAACAATACTAAGCCTGAGGGGTTGAGAACGGTTCTCTGATAGGGGTCATAGCTAGAACGGCATTGATTTATCAAGTCTGGGAGGACATTGACTTGAGGAAGATTGTAAATGGACAGGTTGGAGTCCCAAATTCCTAAGGTATCAGCTCCACTGAGATATTGGGCTTTCAACTCATTCAGCATGTGAATATTGAATTTGGAGGTCATGGCAGTGCAGTCTAGCATCTGGTAATATCTATCACCTAGGGCCTTCCACTCTAGCTCTCTGTGTGGGGTATTCAGAGGTTGAACATTCAGGGCTACTGGTGTTTCCATGGCTGGGTAGTACTTGTGACTTGTACTGGAACTGGTTTCAGTGGGCAGGACAACGTAGAGGGCTATTTTTGCAGAAGTAAAGCCAATTGAAAGGGTAAATGAGGCAACTGTGGTGACAATGTTGTAGAATGCTCAAAGGGAGTTAATTGAGTGTCTGCAGGGACTAGCAACACTATTTTCCTGGTGAATTAGTGCCTTTCAGGTTTTCAGTTCACGAATGCGCGGACAGAGTGTGAATTTAGGAGAAGGTGACTATATATGGGTTCAGCAGGTGAATTTCGGCCCTACAACTGTAAAGGAATGCTGGTTTACCAGGAATTTGCTGGTAAGTACAGGTTGCCTTACTCTTGTTAATTCAGTTATGGAGAATTATGGACATAAGCAAGCTCTGAGGGGATGCTTCGGGTAAATACCTGGTGAATTGCCGGAAATGGTCACAAATGCAGGCGGGTTGGAGGCAGCAACGTTCTTCAGGTTGATTTCTGCAGGTTGGCGACAGGTGGTCATAATTTACATGCAGAGGTGAGCGATAGTTCAATTTAGCAAAAGTGACAAAAACGTGAAATTTTGGCTAAATATAGACTTTTTGGGTTATTGGCGCATTTTTGGATGACGTCAGCATGACGTCATCAGTTGGCGTTAGGGTCGGGTGACGTCAGAACGACGTCATTGAGTGACGTGGTAGCCTGTGAGTGGTCCACGGGGATTGCACAGGTGACGAACACATCAGAGCGCTGGCGGGTGAGGGTGCCGACAGGGCGCCGAGTGGAACATGACGTGGGCAGGCGTAGCAGTGACGTGGGCATGCGGTATAACAGAGCGGTAAGTGGATTTTCTTGGACCATTGTTGATACGGTCGCGGTATTGTCAGAGGGCGACCCGAGAAGATATGGGGGTGACGCGTGGCAGAGGCCTGACGTCACCCTCTGACAGTTTCTCGGGCGGTAAAGTGCAGCGATCGGAGCCCATCCGATATGGATGTGGGCCGTCGGATGGGAAAGCCCAGATCCGACGGTTGACGGGTTGATGACATGTGCAGGCAATACGAAGTGCGGGGAAGAATAAAATATCATTATTTCTGAACTGCGGGCCCGGCGGAAACTTTATAAAAGTGGGTTTTTCTGGTTTTTGCAAGGTTTATTCGCAAAGCGGGTTTTGGTTATTAATCCGAACAAATCCCGAATTAATCCCAGGATTAATTTTTGGCGCTCTTTGGGTCGCGCTCAAATGTTTTAGCCCTTGAGACTTCCAAAATGATATGTAGATCTAAAATGCTTGGGGAAGGGGATATATAGGTATTTTTTGGGTTTTTTTCCAAATTTACATAGTAATAGGGGGAATAGGGGGTATAAGGAGTTAAATAGTGATAAGTTAGTAGTTAATATGAGTGAAAAAGGTGGATGAGGGGGGTAGAATACTAAGTTGTTTATATGAAATCAACTTAGTTTTTAGGAAGTAGATCAAAATGAAAAGAATTTTTGCACAAGAAATGTGGCTCTTAAAGAAACTAGAACCAACAAAAGACTTTGATTTCTTTCATGGACATGGGTGGCATAGGGATGTTAGCTATGAATGTGACAGGGGGTGATCTGGAAGTTAGACATGCTTCATTAAGTGGCTGTGACACTGCTGAAAATAGGAGATTTGCACTGGCATCATGTTTTTACCTCTGCTTTAGGCCAATGAGATGCTATGAACCATGCTTTCTGCAACCCCTCTGCCTACCCCCTCTATTGCCTAGCATTTTTTGTTACTCCAAGGAGGGTGCACTTAGATTTGCAAACCCTTTTGTGCCTTTTCTTTTCCTTTGGCTTTTTCTTTTGATTTACTGTCTAAAACTACCCTTATTGCTTCCAAGGCCCCAGGTTAAGCAGTTGGGAACCTTCTTTCTCTACCTATCTACTTTACCTGCCAAGATTGAGCTGTTTGGACAGATTTCTTTCTCTAACCTATAACAAAAATTGAAATATGGCATGACCCAGCTTAGGCTATTCGATCACCCATTCAGAAGTAGGGCAGCACCAACCAAATCTAAGTATATTTTTTCCACAAGAATATGAGATCTTTGTATCACCAAAGTAGATCATATTGGCACTTCCCCTGCCAATCATGAAAAATGAAACCTATTGGTATAGGTAGCTAACATGTAATTAATATTTTTTTTCATTATATTACTAGCTATCATGTTTTGTGCATACTAATCACTCTATCCATTTGATATTTAATGAATAAAACAATTATTAAAGGTAGGGTAAGTAGATGGTTATTATTTTTATAGGAATTTGATGTTAGCATCCTTGATAGGACTAGGAAAAAAAATTGTTGTTTATTTTCTCTCTTCCTCAACAAATGATGGGGATGTTACTCTTGTTGATGATTTTTTCCTTGAGGAACATATATTTTCTTTATTTTCTCACATGTTGTAGTTTGCATATATTTCTAACCCCTTGGATGTAGGAAATTTTCTAGCACACCTCTCACAAAGAGAAACACAAAATATCATCAAGCCAAGTGCGATGTAGTCTTGGGTCAAGGATATCTTTTTCATATAGGTCGATATTTGATAATTCAATGTTGTATTTGAGAAGATGAAATTTATGACATCCTAAAGTCTTGTCATGATGGATCATGTGGATGAAAATTCATTGACAAAAGAACATTACATAAATCTTTTCAATTAAGCTACTACTAGCTTACCTTTTTAAGCCACACCAAGCTATATGTGAGAAGCTATGTCAATTTCCATATAATGGGATTTCCCATTTGAAGAAATTCCACTTCAAACTTAGCTTTTGGTAGAACATTTTGAAAAATGGGCCCTTTAATTTATAGAACCCATCTCACCCCCATCAATGCAAACATATCATATTTTGGTTTTCATATATTGTGTAATTAAGCGGGTAGAAGCTAAGGAATTTCCAAGGGATACAAAATAAGCAGTAACATATTTCCTTTACAAGGGAATCTTTATTTGCTATGGTGTACAATAAGAAATTGTTATACATTAGGGGAGTTAGTTCACTTGTAAACTCATTCAATCTCTTTAGTTCACTTCTAAACTCATTCAATCTCTTACTACTCATTATGATATTTGACATCGGATGTATACACCATATCATCCATAGGAAAATAGTTAGGTGAAGTCACTACCAATGTTTTGGAATCACTTTTGACCAAGACAATGTAGATACGTCATAGAGTTGGGTTATTATAATTTCTAAATATCTATGGAATTATAGAATTAATTAGTGAAACACAACTATATTTACACCATATGAGCTTCTGTATGGTAAGCATGTGTTAGTTCCAATTGAGTTTAATGCAAAGATATCAAGAATTGCATAGAAAGTAGGGTTGAACCTTTCAAAATCTCATAAAAACCACCTGGAGCAATTAATGAACCTAATAAAATATGGCAATCCACCTTGAAACATATTTTTTTTAATTCAACAAAAAAAGATGGCATGATAAATTCATCAAGAATAAAAAGTTAAAAAAATGAGATTGGGATCTCCTATACAATTCAAGGTTTAAATATTTTGAGGGAAAGCTTTGTACTTGTTTGTTGGGATCATACAAGATTTAAAATATGCATGACAATGGCTTTGTGACTCTACTATCGATGAAAATCAGATACCTATCATGGCCAATGGTCAATGCATTCTATTATATGAAAACCATTCTCTAAAGATGATTTTACTAAAGGTTTGAGTACTTGTTCATATTTGAATGTTGTTGGTACAATGGCTATGCCATTTTTATATTCAACAGATTGATTCCATAATAATAATAATAATAATAATAATAATAATAATAAACATAGAGAAGAGAAAAAGGGAATTTTTTTCTAACTTCTCGTTGTTTTGTGGGTACATGTTAGAGTATTTCAGGTAAACATGACTTAGTCATAGGGTCAGTTTACTATTGGTTGTTTTTGAGCTCCATGTCTTGATAACCCATGATTTTTCCCATGGCATACTTTTAATGTTGCCTATTTAAATATGTAAATACTCTATTGTAAAATCTACCTTTGGGCAAGGAATATAGATCTATCATTCCAAACTAGTTTTTCAGCAAGGGTTTCTAGGGTAATAA
The DNA here is from genome assembly GCA_000404065.3 of Pinus taeda. Classification (NCBI taxonomy): domain Eukaryota; kingdom Viridiplantae; phylum Streptophyta; class Pinopsida; order Pinales; family Pinaceae; genus Pinus; species Pinus taeda. The sequence goes on from APFE030598686.1 coordinate 122,467, forward strand.
CATTATGTCCATGCTTACATGTTTATGTTGTATTATTTTTTTATTTAATAGTAACTAGTATCAAATCCTAGGGGTGAAGTCAAAGCCGAGAGAGAAGCTTGATGGGTTTTAATTAGTAGGTTTGAGAATGACGAGAACCATGAATGTGTGCAAGGAGGTGTACAATAAAAACCATGCCAACTCTCATTCCAAGGCTATATTTATATCAAGGATGCACACACATTGTTTGATAGAATGATTTAATAAGATGATTTATCATGGTTTGTTTGCTTCAAATTATATATATTTTTTATGGTGAAATGGGTGAATTATGGAAGAGAGAGATGTTGGTTGTGTATTATAAATAATAAATAATAATAATAATAAAATATTATGATGGAGTTGAAAATTTTTACATGTAAATTGGCATATTGTTGTAAGACTTGGTAAGACATGCATACCCTTGGGAAATTACTAGTAAATCCTAGAGTTAGACCCATGTGATAGGGGGCATGCCAAATTATAGATACCTTGGATATAAAATTTAAGTAGAGTAGGGTCTGAAAGTGAGGGGTTTTGGTTCACTTGGTTGGTTTGGCTAGATTGGGTAAAGGGAATCCCAAGTCAAGTTTTAAAGGGGGGTGTTTATGTAAACTTAACTTGGTGAAACAATCAAAGTTACTTAGTCAACATTGATGGTTTTGGGAACATTTTTTTGTTTTCCATGGTTTTACGTCAGTGTATTGCATGTAAAGAATCCTTTAAAAGGCTTGGGAATAATTCGTTGTAATGTACTAGAGATGTAAGCAATGAAGGTTCACTTGGATGGGTTTTGGCCAAGGGACTAATAGAATATTTTGTTACTTTGTTTTCTTTTCCAAATTGGAGTTTTTCTAGGATAAACACTGTGTTTATGTGTGTCTTTTTTGCTTGTAAAATTATTTTTCTCAGTTTATTTCTCTTGGTAAATTTTAACAATACATTCCACTTTTTTGCAGCCCGTCTACAATACATTTGCTACAAAAACACTCTACATATTCATTCCATTCATTATTATCCATCAAAATTGCATCTACTTTCACTCATTTTTCTTTACGTCATTCTTTTCATCCTTTTCATTGATGTTATCTTTATTTTTGTTGTGAATTCACCACTCTATTTGCTACCACTCCATTCACCACCACTCCATTTGTTGCTACTCTATTTGCTACCACTATATTTTTCACCAATCCATTCAATAACATTTCATTTGCTAAATAAATTATCCACTCCTAAAGCTTCACTTTTACCATTTTCTACCATACTTTATGTCCCTTCCATTCAAGGCATTCCATGATTGTTTCTTATGCTCCAAATCCATTGTTGATTTTTACATAGCTCTTGCACTCAATAATATTTCATTTTTTCTATATGTTTGACATGCTTTATTCTATTATCTCACCATGAATTTATGACTTATATCCATAAGGCACTCCTTTCCCACATGATAGAAATCGTTAAATCATAAGCTAAAAGATATACTTTTCTTGAACGAACAATTTTCATTACTACTACTTTTTAATTGGATTAGACACATAAATCATATTTAATGATAAGGATGACATTAAAAATTTAGTTGGGGGTGAGGAAACTCAATTCCATTATTAGCCATTGATTATTTCATTATTTTCATTGTACTTTCTATAATAAGTAATATAATACCTACCATCATGACTACCTAAGAAATTGGATATTCAAATTTGTTATTTGATTAACCCTCATCCTCCTTGCTAAAGGAATATTGCTATATTTCCCTATTACTAATTTCCATTGTCACCTAATAATAAAATTCATTTCCACAACTCCTTTCTCAAGATATCCATTTATTTTGTTGAAATGGGAGGTTCTATTATCTAGCATGGGCCTATCACTTTGAAACAACTATAGAGTAATCCTTACGAGCTACAATTTTTTCAAGATGTAGGATGGTTGATTTACATGGAATGATCACAAGGTCTCTATATGGCCATTCCCATTGAATTTTCCCAAAAATTACAAATATTTATAGAATTTGTGAAACATTTGTGATTTAGGGTGATCAAGGAGATTGTGGCTCATGTCATAGGGTTTCCATGCACAGGAGAATAATGGTTTACTAGGAAATTTTTGGTTCCATAAGTGAGATATATTTAATGATGCAAATGGGATATTGTAATATATATGTTGGAAATGTTTTTGTCATTGATCTCAAAGAGAGGGGTATCCTTCTTATGTCCAATATAAAGATACAAAATGAATATTGTTGGAAATACCGATTTTGGATTTTCGGTACCCTATTTGGATACCCTATCTTTAAATTCACTTTTACTACAATTACCTAGATCAAATGAGAGCATAACATATATGGTTCAGAAGCTTATTTTGGTACTTTTCTAACAATATATGGCTCTATCTCTAAACCCATAGGAATGAGGAGATATGAAATATTTAGTCAAGATGACCCATCCAAAGTACAAGCAAGAAAACCTAACTAGTTTTACAAGTTAGAAACATAATTGAACGTACAAATACTATAAATAAAGGGCATGTAGGTTATTTTAATATAAATTCATTGAAGAACAAATATGAGGTCACAAGAGGAGTTGAGGAATAACTTTTGGGGTGACTCTAAGGGGTCTAAAGGTGGAAGAAAAAATGTGATTTATGGAGTGAATGAGCCATCTTGGAATTTTCATTATATATTTTCTTCTATGATGTTTCAGACCATGAAACTTCGAGGAGATATGGAGAATATATTTTTGTACCCATAGTTTAAATTTTAGACTTTGATTTGCTATAATTTCAGAGACATGGCCAAAGGAAGTTAGGCTTCCTGAATGCTTCTAAAATCTTCTTCAAACAAATTAGTTAGGAAATTTTGTATAAATTTCATCCTGAGATGCTTCAAACCATTAAAGTAGGATATAGATAGAATATATTCATGTACACGTGTTTCAAGTTTTAGACCTTGATTCTCTAGAATTTTGGAGATATGGTCAAAGGAAGTTAGGTTTCCCAAATGCTCCTAAACTTTTCTTCAAATAGGTCAGCTTGGTATCTTTGTTATATATTTATTTCTATGATGTTTCATAATCTAAAATTTGGAGAATACAGAGGAGAGATGTAATGGTCCCTATGTTAGGAATTTTAGACCCTATTTTTCTACTATTTTAGAGATATATTTTAGGAAGTTAGTGCTCCTGAATTCTCATGAAACATATTTCAAACATGTTAGCTTGTAATTTTTGCTATAAATTTATTTCTAAGATGTTTCAAACTATGAAGTTTGGATGAGACAAATAAGAGATCTCTAGGTATCTATGGTAGAAATTTCAGATAGATTTTCAAAATTGAATACATGGCCTATTATTCAAATTGATTCTTGGGAAAAATCCAAAAGAAACAAGTTTTGGGAGAAGTAGACTTGGTGAAGGAAGCAACAACAAGTATAATTTTCAAAGGCTAAAGAAACTAATAAAAATGGTCAAGGTATAAGCAACAAACAAATTGGTGAAAGAAGAAGAAACTAACATCAATTGTGAAGAATCAAGCAAGTAGGTTTGTGCCTACAAATCTTGCAGCAAAGGGGGTTGGTGTCTCTTATAGGTTGATGCCTACAAAACATCATAGGGGATTGGCTTATCCTATAGCTTGGTGCCTACAAAGAAGTAGAGGGTATTGGTGTCTCTTGTAGGTTGTTGTCTACAAAGTAGTAGAGGGGATTGGTGTCTCTTGTAGGTTGGTGCCTACAAATTAATGAAATAATAGGTTGTTGCCTACAAGATATTTCATATCAATAAGTTTTGTTGTTTTCTCCCATAATGGTTTCCACGTATATCTTATGTTAGTTATTTATTTTATGAGATTGATGTTTTATGATGTTTGAAGGGAGATAAATAAGTAAAAAGTGTCATTATACTGATTCACACCCCATCCCAGTATAATTGTAAATTCCAACAAGATTTAGGAAAAAGGGTTTCAAAGGTTGTATATCCATGGCATCATGTATCATACTTCCTCCGAAAATATTTCACTTGTGAAGGTAGGAATAGTACATTGTTTGAGTGCCATTTCAAATTGTTACTATATGCTAGGCATTAAATATTGTTTAGCATGAGACTATCAGTTTGGAACAAATAAAGAGTAATCCTTACGAGTTACAAATTTGTCAAGATGTGGGATGGTCGATTTACATGGAATGATCAGAAGGTCTCTATATGTCCATTCCCATAGAATTTTCCCAAAAATTACAACTAGTTATAGCATTTGTGCAACATCTATGATTTAGGGTGATCAAGGAGATTGTGGCTCACGTCACAGGGTTGCCATGCACAGGAGAATGATGGTTTACTAGGAAAATTTTGGTTCCACAAGTGAGATATATTTAATGATGCCATGGGATATTGGTAGATATGTGTTGTAATTTTTTTGTCATTGATATCAAAGAGAGGGGGAGCTTACTTATGTCCAATATAAAGGTACAAAATGACGATTGTTGGAAACAATGATTTTGGATTTTTGGTACCCTATCTGGATACACTATATTTAAATTCACTTTTACTACAATTACCTAGCTCAAATGAGAGCATAATATATATGGTTTGGAAGCTTATTTTGGTACTTTTCTAACAATATACGACCCTCCCTCTAAATCCATAAGAATGAGGAGATATGCAATATTTCGTCAAGGTGACCCATCCAAAGTACAAGCAGGCCAACCCATCTAGCTTTACAAGTTCGAAACATAAGTGAATGTACAAACACTATAAAGAAAGGGTATGTGAGTCTATTTTAACATAAATCCATTGAAGAACAAATCTGAGGTCACGATAGGATTTGAGGAATAACTTTTCAGGTGATTCTAAGGGGTCTAAAGGTGGAAGCAAAAATGTTATTTATGGAGTGAATGAGTCATCTTAGAATTTTCATTATATATTTTCTTCTATGATGTTTTAGACCATGAAACTTATAGGAGCTATGAAGAATATATTTTTGTACCCATGGTTTATATTTTAGACCTTAATTTCTTATAATTTCAGAGATATGGCCGAAGGAATTTAGGCTTGCTGAATGCTTCTGAAATCTTTTTCAAACAAATTAGTTGGGAATTTTTATATAACTTTCATTTTGGGATGCTTCAAACCATTAAACGATGATATAGATCGAATATATTCATGTACATGTGTTTCAAGTTTCATACCTTGATTCCCTATAATTTTGGAGATATGGTCGAAGGAAGTTAGGTTTACCAAATGTTCCTGAAATTTTCTTCAAATAGGTTAGCTTGGTATTTTTGCTATATATTTATTTCTATGATGTTTGAGAATCTAAAATTTGGAGAAGACAAAGGATAGATATATGTTATGTAACCACCTCACAAAATAGAAGAAAAGATAGATCAACAACTTCAAAATCGGCCTCTTTGAGGGGGTAGCCTCCTTTACACTACACAAATGAACAATTCTCGGATGATTCAAATGACAAAACCTCCTTTCTATATATAGGAGTCTAAGGGGTCACAATATAATCAGAGCTGAAATAACAATAATAATGTAACGACACAAAAATAACAATAGTGGGCTTCTATGGGGCACAACAATAAAAATAAGGGGGCTACACTAATAACAATGAGGGAATACACTAGCCTTATAGGGACCTAACATGCCCCTATCCTTCAAAAAAGTGTTGTCCTCAATGCTTGAGTAGTTCTAGATGCTTTTGTATAAAATTCTCATCCTCCCATGTGGAATCATTAATGGTTGAGTTCTTTCACTTAATCAGATACTCTGAAATTGATCGATTTCGTAGCTGTCGAGTTCTTGTTTCCGTGACTGATTCATGTTCCAATATGATTTTTCCTTCTTGGTCAAGTTCTAGAAATATTGTTTCAATTAGGATATTGTCACCTATAGCCTTCTTTAATCATGAAAGATGGAAAAGTGGGTGCACTCGGGATTATGTAGGAAGCTCCAATTTTTATGCCATAGTACCAATCTTTTGCAACACCTTGTATGTACCATAATACTTTGGTGATAATTTATTATCCTTCTTAGATTGCTTGAGGGACATTTGTTTATATGTTTGTAGCTGTAAAAGTACCCAATCTCGTACATAAAAACTTCTTTTGTTATGATGTTGATCAACCTATTGGTTCATTCTACTCTATGCCAAAGTGAGGTTATCTTTTAAGAGTTAGAGAACTTGTTGTTGATGCTTGATGTGATCTTCCACTTCTTGAACCCTAGAATTTTCTCGTAAATATGATGTGATGGACAGAGGATGATATCCATAAAGTGCCATAAATGGGGTCATTTTTTTTGTAGTATGGAAGGAAGTGTTATACCACCATTCAGCCAGAGGCAACCACTTGACCCATTGTGTCTGTTTATCAGATATAAAGAAATGAAGATATCCTTCAAAACATTTGTTCACTATCTCAATTTTCCCATATGATTGAGGATGATAAGATGAGCTATGAGCTAATTGAGTACCCATACAAGAAAATAATTACATCCAAAAATTTATAGTGAAAATAGGATCTTTGCCACTTACAATAATCTTTGGGTTTCCATGTAGCTTTTGAATTGTTTCCATAAATGCAGTAGCAACTGTACCAGCTTTAAATGGATGAGATAATGCACAAAAGTGTGCATACTTGATAAGTTTATCAACTACCACCATGATGAAACTCTTTCCTTCGGACTTGGGTAAAAACCTACGATAAAATCCATTGAAACCTCCTCCCAACATTGACTTGGAATGGATAAAGGTTGTAACAGACCCGAGGTCTTAATTATCTCAACTTTATTTTGTTGGAAAACCAAACATTCTGCCACAAACTTTTGAATATTTGATTGAAATGATAAGATAATTTATGAGTTAATTGAGTACCTAGACAAGAAAATAATTCCGTCCAAAAATTTCTAGTGAAAATAGGATCTCTATCACTTACAATAATCTTTGGGTTTCCATGTGTCTTTTGAATTGTTTCCATAAATGTAGTAGCAATTGTACTAGCTTTAAATGGATGAGCTAATGTACAAAAGTGTGCATACTTGGTAAGTATATCAACTACCACCATGATGACACTCTTTCCTTCTGACTTGGGAAAACTGAAGCAGGGTTAGCCTGCCAACCCAGGAACTCTTCTGTTTATGCATTTAAAGTTGTGCATACATTGCAATCACTACCATGCTAAGTCTCCAATCTGGGCAATTTTATACATTTCCCAATTCTGGAAGTTATCTTTCTATTATTGATTATAAAACCATTTCACAATCTCTGATTATGAGAGTTTACTCTATCATGGAAAATTCATAACTTTTGAATGCTCCCACAATAAAACCTGTGACTCTCATTCTTATATATCACTGGACTCAGTTTAAAAGAATGCACTCTTACTCAATGAGTCACACATATCAATCTTATACACCACACATCAATGAGATTTGTTTGATTTAATGTGAGAATACCAGCATTCCATTCTATATTCAACCAGAATTCATTTCCTCTGATCCAACTAATAAATTCAACTTCATCAATAGCCCAAATACCAAGGATTTAACAAATCAGCTTTGAATTCATTGTTTCTGTGCACCTTTGTATTTTTAAACAAGATGGACGTTATTTAATCAATCAAAACTATAATGCCATTCATCCTTTGCGCAACACACATCACTGGTGATTACTGGATTGTCAACGTTCTCAATTCGGTGAACACAAACAGAAATATGCCATAGCATTATCATTAATTCGTTTTCCAATTCAACACAACTATATATACGCCCTTTCAACATACCCATTACAAAGTAAACCCCATTTCATCACACACAATTCCAACGTTCTAATTCACAGTCTAAGACAAAACTCTTACCTACCTGCATTAATTTCTCCACGTCTGGCGCTTCAACATCTGCAATGGTTGCCAAATGGTTTGTTTCAATGCCAGGCTTCTGGTTTGTAAGCATCATTTCGCCTTTAACTTTCATTGCTGGACTACGCCTATGGCACATCATTTCACTGTTGTCAAAATAGATAAAGTTTTAACCCAAACCCTGTTCATTACCTCCATTTAATTGGACTGCTAATTCCTCCTTGATCCACATTCTTTAACCACTTATGGACGCGATCTAAATTCCAGAACTTGTTGTTCTCTTGTAGCTGCACAATATTTGATAATTATAGCAGATTTTTAAAATACTGTCCTCTAATTCCCGTTCAGTTCTTCTGCTATGCCCATTTCATAAATTCAGATCTTATATAAAAGTCAATAACGATACACAATTTCAAAAGGGCTCCCGATTTTGATCTTTGACTTGCCAATTCGGTTCTTGGCAACTAGTAATTGGCATTTTCATTACAAAACATGATGTAAATTAAACCTGCGCCTATTTCAAAACTCCATCGATTTACCAATACGCAATCTGTATGGGGTTAACACGCTCTACTGTGTACAAGCCACTCCAATTTGCCATTAGTTATGTTTTATTTCAATTTAAAATAACCAACATTTCATTAACGCTCCATGTGTTCATTCAAAATTGTGAAGATCATCCATTTCAATGACAATATACTGCATTTGTAGAGACAGTAAACATTCAAAATAGAATTCTCGCAAATTTATACAATAGCGCCCTCTAGTAATCGACCTTTTACTTATATAGAAGTTCTTTTCTCCTTGAAATCGATCCACAGAGATTTTTCATCTGCCACTTCAATCTATTTGATGTAGATTAATAAATAAACACCGAAATCAAACATGTAATGTAATTATTCGTTGCTTCTGGAATAAACCATTCACTCAGGATTCAACTGAATCTCAAATCGACATAACAATAAAAACCAGTGAACTCAAGGAATTCCAATTCTACGACTTATTCAACCAATGATACATATATAAATCTGAAACATTGCTTTCACACAAACAAAAGGAGACTACTTACAAACTTATCTTTGACCTGATATTCGACACTGATGGCCCTTTACAAACTGCCAGAAGGCATCCAATCAGAAAAACCCCTCACTCTCTACTCTCACTAACTCAATCTGTTTTTCTCTCAAAACCCCCTCCTATTTATACAATTTTTAAAAATGATCTAATTAAATGCTTAATCCCCCTAATATCTCCATATCACTAAAATATCTCAACAAATCCTCTTATCTAGAATCTCATCCCTTCATATCCTTAACTAACAAAATTCTCTTATATCCTTTTATTAATAAAAGGATATTTACAAAAATCCTCAACTTCTCCTATTTTATTCAAATTAATTAATAAAATATTAAAAATTGTCACACCCCCTTTTAACATATTTACAAAATAAAAAATGCCCTTGATGCTCCTGCATCATAAACATGTGATAAAATCTATTGAAACCTCCTCCCATTGTTGACTTGGAATGGATAAAGGTTGTAATAGACCTGGGGTCTTAATTGTCTCAGCTTTACTTTGTTGACAAACAAAACATTCTGCCACAAAGTTTTGAATATAAGATTTAAGGCCATCCCAAAAAGAATCCTTCTTAACCTTGTGGTAAGTTTTTAAAAATCCTAAGTCCCCTCCTAAGGGAAAGGTGTGCGATTCCCAGAGAATATTTTGTTCGAGTTGGGAATTCTTACAAAGGTACAAGCGATCTTTGTACCATAATGAATCATTATTCCTGCTGAATGTCTCAGATGTATTAGGATCTAGCTGCAACTTTTGAATAAGTTCCCACAATTCTTTGTCATTCTTACATTCATCCCTTGCTTCGGTTATTAATTTGGTTGGATGATAGAAATGGCACAAAGCAATGCTTCCACATCCTCATCCTTTCTTGAGAGTGCACATGCAACAAAATTTTGCTTCCCTTTTTTGTAGATAATTTCAAAGTCATAATCCAACATCTTTGTGACCCATGTTTTCTTCCCTTCTGAAGATAATCTTTGTTCTAAGAAGTATTTAAGACTATCGTGATCTGTTTTTACCTTGAAGTGCCTTCCCATTAGGTAAGGTCGCCATTCCTTAAGTGCAAGTAGTATTGCCAACATTTCCTTCTCATAAATAGATTTGTCTAAATACTTTCCTTTGATTGGACGAATTTCAAAAGTATTGGGTATTCCTTCTTGTATTGAAACAACACCAATTCCATTTCACGAGGCATCACATTCCACAATAAAAGTTTTTGTGAATTCTTGCGTAGCTAAGACCAGTGCTTGGCACATTGCCTCTTAAGATGCTCAAAGGCCTTAGTTGCTTTTGGAGTCCAAGAAAATACATCTTTCTTCAGTAATGTTTTTAGAGGTGTTTTTATTCTCCCATTATTCTTAACAAACTTGCAGTAATAACTAGTCAACCCGAGAAATCCTCGCAGATGCTTTATGGATGTGGGTATTTTCCATTCCTTAAAGGCTCTAATTTTGTTAGGGTCTACCTTAACACCCTCATGAGATACAATATGACCTAGATATTCCACCTCATATACTCCAAAGAAACATTTGGAGGTTTTTGCATACAATTGTTTCTCCTCCACTAGATTGAGCACCCTGTCAACATGTTGAACATGATCCTTCCAAGACTTGCTATAGATTAGTATATCATCAAAAAATACTAACACAAATTTTCAAAGGAAGGGTTTAAAAATGGAATTCATCAAACCTTAAAATGTAGAAGGTGCATTGGTAAGGCCAAAAGGCATGACCAAAAATTCATAATGACCCTCATGAGTTCTAAATGCTATTTTTAGGACATCTTCAGTCTTCATTCTTATTTGATGGTATCCTAAATGAAGATCCAACTTGTTTAAGTAAATTGCTCCATGTAATTCGTCCAATAATTCATCAATGTCAGGAATGGGGAATCTATCTTTAATAGTGAGTTTGTTGAGCTCCCTATAATCTAGACACATGCGCTATGATCCATCCTTCTTGTGCACTAATACCATTGGTGCAAAGAAAGAACTTTGACTAGGTTGAATTATACCAACCTCTAGTATTTCTACAACCATATGATCAATTTCACTATTTTGGGAATAAGGATATCTGTAAGGCCTAATGTTTGGATGAATACTTCCTGGAGTCAAATGAATAGTATGATCATGATCACAAATAGGTGGGAGGCCTTTGGGAGTCTCAAATACCTTGGAATGAATGTCCAAGACTTTTTGGAGGTCTGGAGAAATAGATGATTTCGATGTTTGAGCCTCAAGTGAACCTAATTGTGCAATTACGCCCCATTTTTCTTTTTTTAGAAGCTTTGTCATGCTATCAGAGTTGATTATCTTTCATAGTTTCCCTGTGATACCCCTTAATTAAAATTCCTTTCCTTCCAAAAAAAATTCAAGAAAAGTTTGTGAAAATTAAAATCTATCGTACCCAAAGATTGTAACCATTGGAATCTTAGTACAACATCAGCACCACCCATTGGAATGGAAATCATTTGACTATTCACTACATATTCTCTCATGGATAGCTTGATATTATGACACATTCCTGAGAAATTTATGGTTCCTCTATTTGCAACCATCACTTGACACTCTCGTGCTAGATATAGGAAGCAATTTAATTCCTTGGCTATATTACAATGAATAAAATTATGGGTACTACCTGAACCAGTCAACACTATTACCTTTTTCTTCTTGATATGTCCTTCTACCTTGAGAGTTTTAGGAGTGGTAATTATTGATAATGCATTACAAGATATGGTCGGATTCACTTCTTCTTTCTCTAGGGTTTGTTCCTAATGTATATCTTCTTCTTTTGACATTTCTTGTTCCTTTTCTTCCTCCTCTTCAAAATTGATGTAAAATAATTTATTCTCAGAACACTTATGACCTTTAGTGTACTTGCTATCACAACTATAACAAATCCCTTTTGCTATTTTTTCTTCCAATTTTTGTGGTGTTAACCTTGTAGGTTGTGGAAGGCTAGGAGAAACCACACTTCCATCTTTATAGTTGTGAGTGGTAGGCTTCCTTGTTGCCATGATTTTCTTTCAATTTTTCTTTCCAACCTGAATGCCTTCTCCAATGAATCAGGTTCCCAAAGGCGAACCTCATGTTCGACGTTATCCTTTAGATTCTGTATGAATACATCAATCCTATGCTCCTTTGGAATAGCATTTACCCTTATATTCAACTTTTGGAAGTCCTCAATGTGCTCCACTGTTGAACTCTTTCGTTTGAGATTTATCAATTGGCTAAAGAAGGTGTTGCTCTTTGTATCCTCATAATGTGCTATCATTTCCTCCGTAAAGATTGCACAAGTGAATTTTTTTTTACGAGAGAAAAGCCATTGATACCATACAAACTAATTGGGTTCTAAATATAAAGCTGCAATGCATACCTTTTGTGTGTTTTGCAGATTTAAATGGAGATCAAAATATTGCTTCATCTATAGTATCCATCTTACAGGATTCTTGCCATCAAACTTCCTCTCGATCTTTGGAATATCGTGGGTCTTCAATCCAATATTAGAATCTATGAAATAATGATTAACATTTCTTTTGTTCTCGTCATGAGTTTCTCTACTTCCTTTTCGCCATTATGAAGCATTTGGTGTAGCAATTATGCCAAACCTCCCTTTAAACCTTCCATGTTTTTCTTCAAATCTTCAATTTTTCCTTTTGATTCATTGATGAAATTATTCAAACCATAAATATTATCTTCCATTCCATTCTTCAAACCATCCATCTTAGCTTCCATGCCATTCTTCAAACCATCCATATTAGCTTTTGTTACTTTTTGTGAGAGTGAAATTTATTGCACTTGGTATCATAATTTTTATATACGATGTTGCATTTCTTCCTCTCCTTCATGATTCATAGAAGATATTTTGGGTTTCTTACTAGGTGTTTCCATTTTCTTTCTTCGAGGCATCAATTAATGATAATTATGCTTCAAACTAATTGTTGAGCCTCAACCTTGCACCTTCTTACACACCCTCTTAACCCTCATACTCCACTCACTTCACTCATCCAGTGGTTGAATCATTGCATTATAGTTTAAAAAGGACTGTTTTTATGGTTTTCTAACTATACTGATGTCTGTTGTTTGGTTTAGTCTTTTGTTCATGCAGCTGCGGAAACTTGTCATTTCTGCAGCCAGCACAGGTTTCCGCAACCCGCATAGGATTCCGCAGCCATTTTGTTAAAGGCTGTGCTCCAGGTGTCTTCTGAAGGAACGGGCTATATGGGCAAGTTCCAAATGGCATGTACATGGATCGTGTCCCTCCGAACCGGCCAAATCATCATTTTGAAGCCACAGTCAACCAAAGAAAAGACGTGGCCAACCAAAGAGTCCAGCGGTGGCACGTTGCTGTTAAAGGCACGTGAATGGTACGTGGCCTAGTTCCCAGCTCACGGAGGCTCCAGCGCACCTGAGGATCGTTCTTGAACAACGAATCTAACAGCCAACCACTCCAGGATTTAAGAAGCATAACGACAGTTACACTAGATCTCGGCTCATGAGATCTACGTGTCCATGGCACGCAGTTAATAGCCTAAATAGTTGATTAGTTAACTGTAGGAATTTTACATTATAAATAACGCATTTTCAAACGTTGTAAAGAGACTTTTGGATGCATAGAATTTCTGAACTATTATGTAATTTCCGCACGCTGTTGGTTATTTTGTCACCCCATTGTTTTATATGTTGCTGATTTGAATACATGAGTAGACCTTTCTGAAGATAGTCTTGTGATCATTTGATTGGATGAAGTGGCAAAGGGACCTTGCATACTGAAGCCCTGTAAAGTATTTATTTAGTTTCATTATGCTTTTGTTTTATCATTAGTTTGTACATAATATGTTTTGCTTTATGTTTTTGTTGTTTATATCTTTGTCTTTATAAACTGATCAGTGCTTTTTGCAGGTTCCTTTAGGCAGCCCGGGCAATATTTTATTTTCTTTAATAACTTTTGGCATATGTGATCATCTTGTCCTGCCTGCTAACCTTTATTTTCTGCAATTTACATTCAACATTATCCTTTTCAAATTGTTATTTGTTTATTTCTTTTTCTGCTAAATTATATGTCATACTGCTTAATAATTTTATGATTTCTTTCTGTAGTCAAATGACTATATTAGCAGGAGATCAGAAGATCACTAATTGTAGTGTGATTTAAGTGTCATATTACTTACTCATAGTCGCTCTCCATAAAGTAGATTGAGCTGAATGGTAAAGAACTAAAAGAATCTAAGTAGTGTGATTGATTTCTTTTTACATTTAGTTATCATATTGCTTGTTATGTTCATAATTACTTCCCCAAGGTAGATTGAGCTAAGGGGTAAAGGAATTGAAGAATTCAAGTAGTGTGATTAGTTTCCTTATGCAATTTATTTTCTTGAACAGTTAAATATCATATTGCTTGTTATGCTCATGATTACTTCCCCAAGGTAGATTGAGCCAAGGGACAAAGGATCTAAAAAGCTCAAGTAGTGTGAATTAGCTGCTTTACCTTAGTTTGAGTTGCTTTTCAAGTTTTTGCTTTCTTTTCATTTTCAGCAGCAAGGATACTGGGCCATTGCCATTAGTTCGCTTTTTGATGCATTTTGTTTTCTCTTAAGAATTGGTTTCATTTCAGTTATTGTAAAGCTTTCTTTTGAGTATTTTTCAAGGTATAGAACATCATCCACCATTTTACACTCCACCCCACTTCACACTTCACTTTCATCCACCACACATTAAGAAAAGAATAAAAATCCCCAAAACAAAACTAAAAAGCTTAAAACGA
>APFE030598686.1:141523-278098 GCA_000404065.3 Pinus taeda
TTAGTCACTCTTGTTATCTTATATGGCTGTGAGGTTTGGGGTTGCAGCATCTCTAGAGAATCATGGAGAAAGATTGAGCAAATCCAAAAGTGTTTTATAACTTATAACCTGAAAATTAAAAGTAATAGACCCTATCTTATTCTCCTTATAGAAGCAGGTATTTCCGTTATTAAGAGCCTATCTATGATTAGGTTTCTGTTGTACAAGCACAAACTCAATAACATAGACTAGACTTCCTAAGCTAGCTTTAAATTCCAGCGAAAACCACCTAAGGTTCATCGAGGGTGGCATAAAGACACAAGGGCCTGGTTAAACTATTGGGAGATCAACGAGAATGATGCATTGAAAAACATAAATAACATTAAAGATATTGTTACTTCTAAGTTCAAAGAAAAAATGTGGTGTGAGAAAGATTTAGCGGGTAAAAGAAAATTAAGTTATTATAAGAAGGGTCATCAACCCCACCCTAGAAGATCAAAAGTAACTCTCTATTTTAACAGGCTCAAAGAACAAAATTAATATAGCAAAGATTAGAACGAATTCTCATGAGCTCCATAGTGAAACATGTCATTGGGAAGTTCCTAAAATGCTATTGAAGGAATGGATCTACCATATATGTGAGAATAGGAACATCGAGGATGAAAACCACTTCCTCTTAGAGTGCCCCGCGTACAACCACATTAGATCACAGTTTCACAATCTTTGTTACAATACTGACATTCCTAGCCTTTTACAATGTCAAAATTATAGTGAGCTTGGGAGGCTTCTCTCCAAGCTTTTTGAGCATAGGAATAAAATCTTAAATCAAAATAAATTATTTGTTTCTTTAGGTCCGATAGACCAATGTTTGGTCTCGGTGGACGTTAACCATCATCATCATCATCATAATATATACGCAATTGACATTGAAATATTTTACTTAATATTGGTATTGAGATGTTTTATTTATAAATCACAATATCCAAATTAAAATGTTATTTTGATATTAATATATTTTTGAATATGAGTTACTAATACTAAATCTTCCTTAATGAAATATTTTATTTATGATTTGCAGTGATTTTTTAAATTGTTATTAATATTTTTCATATACAACATAAAATTCTATGTTAAGAATTGAATGTATTAAATATTTCCCTCTTATTATTCTTAATAAAAAATTAATTGATTTTTTGTTGTTAATTTTAATTATTTTTTTTTTTGGATAGTGAAATTTCCCTAAACTTGAAAGTGAAACCGTGCGGTGGCCTACTCCCAAACATCTATGGGAAGATAAAATCTATCATATTTGCGACACTAAGAAGGTGGAAGATGAAAAACACTTCCTTTTAAACTATCTTGCTCTTACTCACATCCACTCTCAATTCTCTAACATTTGTCACACTTCCAACATTCTTGACTTATCAAGTCAGCCCAACTATAATGATCTTGGAACACTTCTTTCCCTTCTCTTTGATCATCATCATTGTCATCACACACACATATATATATTTCTTTCTAATAGATATGATTCAAACAAATATTAAACATGCATATTCAAATAATATATTTAAATATTTAATATATATCAATAATAATTATATATTTTTGATATTATATATATATGTTTTATCTTTCTAAACATTTAATAATAATAATAACCAAAAAATAATAATAATACTATTTTCTAATTAAACTCAAATTTATTATAAGTGTACTCAAATATACCGATTTAAACTTAAATTAATTATAAGTGTACTCAAATATACCGGTTTAAACTTAAATTAGGTTTAAATAATTTATTATCCACTTATATTTACTAGTTTAAACTTAAAAAGCCATTTAAATTTTTCTAATTTGAAATTTTATGAAAAAAATTAAAATTATATATATATATATATATATAATTTAAAAAATTAAATTATTTCAAAAATTTCTAAATTTTAAATAACTTAACACAATCCTTATAATAATATCATGATTAAGTCATTACTCCATAAAATTTCCTATGCTCAACTCAGTAAAAAATAAATTCAACCCAAGCAAGAAGAATAATGTAATCAATCCCCGAGAGAGGTCAAGCCCAGCAGCCAAATTAGAAGCAAAGAGGATCAAGAACAATGAAGAGAAATGTAACATGTACCGTGTTAAACGTGGATTGAGATAAAAGCCAAGGGAGTTGTCTATAATGCGACTTTTTGGAGACTCTGGTGACGGAATACGGCGGAAGAAATGAGGTTAAATATGGATTTTTAGCAGTTAAAATGGTTTTTTAACTGCATATTTGGATTCAGCGCGCTGAAAAACCCTTGGGAGCCATTGATTGTGCAGAAACTAGCTATTAAACCTGGGATTCCAATGAATTGCTACTGGATTTTGACCGGAAAAATCCGCCAGAAACACTTTCAAAAAGTCGCTTTATAGACTACTGCAAAGCCAAGAGCCAAAGAGAAGAAACGATGAAGAATGACGTAGTTTGCACGTATGTTAGTTAAGGTGGGGTCCAGCAGCCGGAAAACAATGAACAGTACTGTAATTTGCACCGTGTTAGTTGTGAGTTATTATTCTTCTCATATCAAATTGTTTGATTCTCTTGTCTCCACGTGGCGCACTTTCCCATTCTTAGGCGCAAAATGCGCCATTTCGGCACTGCTCAGAGTATATCAACATTTTCCCATTCTTGTTGGATGGTTCAAGCAAGACCATAGCAGGACCAATTCAAAAAATGATTACAGAAGTGTTAAGGTGTATTTTTTAGGGTAAAATAAATTTAATTATTTTGAAAAGTCACGTAGAAAACATTAAATCTCTTTAAATTAAATTATTTAATAATATAATTCTGAAAAGACTTTAAACAAAGAATCGTGAAAATCTTTCAGAAATTTTAAATAAAATTTATAAAAAAACAATAACCATGCGTACCTCCCATACAAATAAGCATTTCAATATGTTCGTAAAACCGTTCACACGAGTCATAATAACCCGTCATTCTACTTTCTGGCGAGGCCTATTTCTCTTTATTGGCTTCCTTTCAATAGTAATAATTAGTTTATGTATTTTATGTTCAACGTTAACTTTTAATATTATTATCTAAATTTTAAATTTAAATATAAAAGTAAATATTTTCTAAAAAAAACTGTAATTTCCTCTTTAAAAACATTAAGTATATAATTTAAACATTAAATTTTATTTTTTTAAATTACAAATTTCATAAAAAATTTTAGGAAAAATAACTAAAAAGCCAACTAACTAATGCACAGCCAAATTTAAGTTAATTTAACTAATCATTATCTTTGTTTTCTTTATTTGATAGCAGAATCATTCAGTATTTGTTTTAATTTTAATATTATTTATTTTTAATACAAAATATTAAAGATTTTTATTTTTATAATATCGTTAATAATTTAAGATTATTAGTTTTCTAAATTTCAATTAAAATTATATTTTTATTTAAATAAAATAAACCTTAAAAAAATCCAAATGACCAAATAGACACCCACGAGCCCAAACAATAGCTGTTGATATACAGGAAATGGAGATGGCAGCCGAGAGCCAAGAAATCGACACTTTGATCGTTTAAGGGAAATCATTTTTTATTTTAGTATTGATGTTAACTAATATTTTATATTAGAGCTACATTTATATTAAAAAATATGAGTAGATATAACCAATATTTGTAATTAATATTTTTTTGCAAATAATAATATTACGTATTTTCAAAAAACAGTTTGTCTTATAAGCTTATTTCATAGTCAGTATCCATATTCAGTATAAATTGAAAATGTATTTTTTTTAATAAAAATTAAATATTTCGTAAATAGAAAGAAAATGTTCCAATTTTATAATAAAAATAGAAAAGAATATATATATATAATATAATGATATTATTGTTGTCATGAAAGATGTTATAAAACATGAATAATCAATGTAGTTTACACCATTTTTGTTTGGTTGGTTGTCAATATTATAATCCATAATGAAAGAGATGTGATCATTAATATTAAATTCCAGTGTGAGGGAGACATGGTAAAGATATTTCACTTTCACTATGTGTGTTTTTTCTTTCTGAGCTCAATCGCTGCATTCTTCTGATTATTAGTCATGGTCACCCAAGCTTCTTGAGTCTGCACTACATATGCAGTCTGAAGTGTATCTCAACACTCTTGGACTTCCAGTAACGTTTTCATTCTCAAAAACCAAAACTCGTAATTTTTGCGAAACAAACTCACGGTATGTGGCAAAGCGCTCAAAAAAATCATTTCTTTGAATGTAAAATGTGTACCTTTTCTTTTAAATCTCCTTTCAAAATCCTTTTACTTTCCAATTTTTTATTTAAAAAAAAAAAACTTTTTTTTTTTCAAATCTTTATTAAAAAATTTCTCTTTCTCTTTTACTTTTAGTTTTACTTTCCAAATTTATATTTTTTTATTTTTTATTTTAATTACTTTTACTTCCCAAATTTTGATCTGAAAAATAACATACGTATTTTAAATACTCCTTTGAAAGTATTATAAGGCAACCTTCCTTTTTAAATCATACGGTTTAATAAAAATTCATTAAACATGAACGTATTTTGAAAAATAGTCCGAGGTACCTTTCTTACAATTGGCGAACATTGAATTTTGAATCAAGAATCAAAACATTGATTGTTTGGTGCATTTGCCGATCAGTGTAATGCTTTGTCCACAGTTACCATGGAGCGTTAAGCCGAAATCCTAAGAAAAGCTGACTAACGAGAGCTTGCGTCTGATTGCACAGCATTCGTAACGCTATCGCTCTTCTGGTGCTTTGAGTGGGCGGTAATACACTCTGGTTTGACTCACGGGCAACATGACATTCCCAAAAACAAAATACACATTGACTCATTGGCAGTTACATTCCCAAAAACAAAATATATAATTTTCTTTCGCATGACATCTTAAGACAATGTAAATATCTAATTTATGCAAATTAAACAAATTGTTTATTATTTTAAGTTATAAAAAATATTTTTGAATGTAATTATGCAAAATAGCAATTATTTGTAAATATTGTTTTATTTGTTAAAGTAGTTAGGGATTGTTTTACTTGTCCCTAACTAATTTCTTGAGGATTTATTCAGAAAAGATTAAGAGGATAGGAGTATCTGAGATCAGGAACGAAAGTGAGCAAGAAAGAAAAGATAAGGAAGAAAACTTGTGCTGAGATGTCAGACAGTTTTCTATAGCTATGTCTAGTTTGACTAAATAGCTGTGAGACAATGGGTTCTCATAATAAAAAGAAGAAGATTCTTGTATCTAGGAATAGCTTGGGGGGAGACTAATGAACATAGTAGTCTGAAGGTTGGGCAAAAAAGCAGCCAGCTTAGTTGTAGGCCAAATCTGGAAGACAAAGAGCAACAAGGTCTAGTTGGAGACCAAATTTGAAACACAGCGTGATCCAGATAAGTGAAAATTCTCATATTAAATAGTTAGAGATCTAATATGTATCTTTATACAAATCTATGCCTCATATGAGGAATTTGTATAATTAGTCCATAAATAATCTTTCATGTATCTAGATGAAAGGTAAATTACTTTTTAGTACCCAGTGAAATGCACAGTGAAACACAATGAAAAATGAAAAAATAAACTGACAGTGTCTAGTTATGTATACATCATGGCAATAGAACAAAACCTCAAAAAGACAAAAATTATCAACACAACACTCCTACAGAGAATATATATTCATGCAAAGAACGAGTATGCCATAATCTTTTACTTGGTAACGACAAAATCCTAAACACCTAGGTAACGACAAAACTCTGAACACAAGGTATAGAAGGAACAAACATGTATGTATATATAATCAAAGAAACGTTCATATTGTGTACAAAAAAATAAAAACGAAAGCATATTAGGAACACGGACCTACCAAGATTAACTCAAAAAGATTAAAGCAATAGAATGAATTAAACGAGAATTTATTGATTGCCACACCAAAATCCGTACCCTCACGGCCAGGTCAGATATTACCATATCTACTTGATAAACAGCAGTCGAGTAAAATTTTATAGTCTCAACTTGGAACATAGACAATCAAATCGACTTGTATCGTTGATGAAAATGTCGAAGTGACTATTGAAAAACATTACATTACCTAGAACATGTTTAAAAGATAATTAGGTAAATGGTAGCCAAGGAACCGTAAGCTAGTCATTAAAATTACTCGTAACAACAATACAAGACTCTCCAAACCTATCGTCAAATAAATGAAGCAAATGGCGTCGGGTTGGGGTTTTGATCCACGTAACCCTTTGCAAATATAGAAAATACACATCGCCTTTTTAAGGCTGTCAATGCTTATAATAGTGAAGATAATTAGAGATAATTAAACTAATAAATTAACAGTTCACAAATGAAGTCTTTCTCTGGAGTCTGAAACCCTCAAAAAAAGAAAAAAAACTTGACATAAAATATTATGCAAGGCTCAAGTACACGGTAGTTGCTTGGAACTATCATTACCACACTCAGTGGGCCAAGCGAGGGCTTCCTCTAGTAGTTTGTCCAAAACTTTATCACCTACAAAACCCTCCATCCCAATTGGGAGGATTGTCAAGGATTAAAAGCTAGCAGATGGAAACAATAAAAGGCTTGAGAATGGAAATAGAAAACAAAACCACTCAGATTTTACCTGATTTAAGGCACATGTAGAAATCCTCCTCACTATAGAATGTTGAGTTAGAAACCCAATATACCTGTCAGGGAAGCCATAGACGAATATGAGGCATAATATGGCAACGGTGAACAAATTTGGAGTACAAACATCCCCCAGCAACAAGTGATAGACTTGTGAATACATAAGCATGGAAAAAACCCCTCTGCAGATCATATTGTATCAATTCCTGGGAGAAACAAAAATGAACGGGCAACTACACTACACCAGAGGCATTGAACCTCGAGGTTCTCCTCTACTGTACAATCCAAGCGACATCTAGATATCATTGATATGGAGCCAATCCTAAGGTCGACGACAGAGTTGTATAGCGGCGAAGACTCCAGAGAGGGAAAACCTCCACCTAGGCTAATACAACAGCCAGAGAATTGATGTAACATACGAGTGGTAAAATTTAATGTTAGCTCAATAACTAGATAGTAATAAAGTCCTGGCTTAAATATAGTTGATTTGATGGTATAGCTAAATCATGTTTCCAAGGGGACAAGTGGGCATGTTGGTTTGTTAGAAACACAACCATTGTTATATTCCATTAAACATTAATTGGGGAAATTATGCAAGGGATATGGTTTCACTTGAATATAAAGGACCATGTTATAATAGTCATATGTAATGGAGAAATACATTGGTAAATACTTTGCAGTTCTGGCGCTATCATAGAATCTTAATGGTAAAAGTTCTCTGTTTAATATACAACAATTTATTTAAAATTTTCTTTATGCATATATTGACATGTGGGTGTGTGACATATGGTATCAAAGCACTTAGGTTGCAAAACTGAAGCCTCTCGAATATAAGTAAATAACAAAATCTGTGATGTGCACAGAGGAAGAAGGGAAGCAATCAGCATGAGGAGGACTAGAAATCCATCACACACTTCTGTAATAGGAACAGGACGAACATCATTTCAAGATGGAAATCCTGAGATACGGGTGTAGTTGAGAGAAGAGCCGCGAAATACCAATACTGCTATCATAGAAATTGTGCAAGAATTGAAGGACAAAATGGCCCGGCTACAGGTAGATAATGAAAGGCTGATGTAGGAACAAGAAAAGATTATGAAGAGTCTATCTGATAGATAGAATTATCGGCCACTAGTCCCTATCCCTGAGCACGAAAATATGATGGGGGATCAAGAATTTCCAACCGAGAATGTGAAAATAGAAGGTGGCGAAGAGAATCATGAAGAAGAATTAGATAATGTATTGGGACACAAGACACAGAAAAGACAAAAAATGGAACTTCAAGGGGAGTTTTGAAAAATAAAGCCTCCCCTCTTTCATGGTGAACCAAAAGAGGCAACGGAAGCTTGGCTCATCAATATGAACAATTATTTCTAGTTCTACGAGTACTACCATAATTCAAAGGCTCTTTTTTCTATCTTCCAGCGACAAGGGAAAGTGAACCTATGGTGTGAATAAGTAAAAACAGTTTGTGGAGTAAATGAACAAAGCATAACCTAGGAAAAATTTCAAAGTTATTTTAAAGAAAAATATCTAACTAAAGGATTTTATGATGAAAAGGCAAAGGAGTTTCATGATCTTTGATTGGGCCAATTGTCCATAGATTTGGTCATAACAAAATTTACATCATTACTTTGGTATGTTCCTTACATACGTGAAGAAAAGGAAAAAGTGCAGTGGTTTATCAACAATGTTCCAATGTTCATGAAAGAATGACTGGAGTTTGATAATCTGAAAACCATGGGTGAAGTTATATGGAAATTGCGGATATGCTACCAAGGAAACAAACAATAGGGAGATGTCGGAAAGAGATGGGTTAACAAAAGGAGAATTAAATTTGCTTCCATCCATAAGGGAAATAAGGGCATAGTCAACAAAGGATTGTATAAAGGTCAAACTAACCGGAATATGAATAGAAATCGGTCCATCTTTACACTACTAGGTAAAACCAAGATGAATGAGCAGTGAAGTAGAACTGAAGCAGAATTAACCAACAGACCACCTGTATAGTGTTGGGGATGCGGAGGCCCACACTATGTCAAAAACTACCCACATTTCAAGGAAGCTTATCAGATTTCACATATTCAAGAAGCATCTACTATGGGAGAAGTAGCAAGAAGAATTCCTAAAATTAAAGCTACCCTTGAAGACCATCAGGTAGAATATCATCCAACCATGGTTGAATTTCAAGGTAAAGTTTTTCACCGAACCATATCCATTTTAATTGATCCCGGAGCTACTTTGGGTTATATTAGCCCCAAGATAGTGGAACAATGTTGTTTGCAAGATATTAAGTTTATAAATATTTGGTTACTGCAACTAGCCACAGGATCAAAAAGAAGGGTGTTGGCCAAGGTCAGTAATTGTCCCCTAATATTAGTTGGTGAGTCTATCATGGCAGATTTGAATGTGTTACCTCTGGTGATCATATGACATGCTTATAGGTATTGACCGGTTGGAAAAACATTGGTCCTTCATTAACTGTAAAACCAAAACCATTAATTACCTAGATGAGAAGGGAGAGAAATAGGAAATTTAAGGTATTCAAAAACCTCTGAAATTAAGGTCTGTGACAACCTCCCAATTATCAAAATGCATTAGAAAAGATTGTCAGGTTTATGCAATACAGGTAGGGTATGTTGATTCTAAGGATAAAACTATTTCATTAGAGAATATACCAGTGGTGGAGAATTTTCTAGATGTATTTCCTAAGGAAATCCCAGGATTACCCCCGAAAAGGGACATAGATTTCACCATTGGGTTGATTTTGAGAGCTGCCCCAGTCTCCCGAGCCCCTCACCATATGAATATAGTGGAATTAATAGAATAAAAAGGCAGCTACAAGAGCTTCTTGATAAAAAGTATATCCATCCCAGTGTGTCCCCTTGGAGATCTCTAGTACTTTTGGTTTTGAAGAAGGACTGAATCTGGCGAATGTGCATGGACTAACTTCAGTTAAATAAGATGACCATTAAGAATAAATACCCCATCCCCCATATATATGAATTATTTATTCAAGTGAAGGGTGCAACCGTATTTTCTAAGATCGACCTCCACTTAGGTTACCATCAGATTAGAATAAAAGAAGAAGATATAGCAAAGACTACGTTTAGGACTTGTTATGGACATTATGAGTTTGTAGTGCTACCTTTTGGACTGACTAACGCCCCAACGACCTTCATGTGCCTAATGAACAGTATATTTAATCAGTCTTTGGACAGGTTCGTGTTAATCTTTATCGATGATATACTAATCTACTCTCAGAACATAGAAGAAGATAACGATCATCTTCGTATTGTTCTGCAAGTCCTAAGATAACATCAGTTGTACGCTAAGTACAGTAAATGTGATTTCTTTAAAGAAAAAATTATGTACTTGGGATATGTCATCACTGAGAATCGAATCACAGTGGACCCAAAGAAAAGAAGGACTGTCATGGAGTGGCTGGGACCAAAGGATGTAGTTGACATAAGATCGTTCATGGGTCTAGCCGAATATTATAGATGATTTGTGGAATTCTTTTCTAAGGTGGCATATCCCATTACCTCTCTGCAAAATAAAGGAAAAACGTTGAGATGGACCTCTGATTGTCAAAGGAGTTTTGATCAGTTCAGATATCTACTTACCACTGCACTCATTTTGAGCTTTGCTGATCCAAATAAAGAATATGTGGTTTGTATGGATGCTAGCAAAGAAGATGTAGGTGGCGTATTATTGCAAGAGGGAAATGATGTTGCCTATGAATCAAGGAAGCTTAAAGAATATGAGCAAAAGTATTTGGCTTATGACTTAGAGTTGACAACAGTGATCCACACCTTAAAGATGTAGCGACATTACTTGATGGGTAAGAAATTTCTGTTAATGACTGATCATCATAGTCTAACAAACTATTTCAAACATCCCACTTTGAATGTTAGACAGGCTTGTTGGGCTGACTTATTAAGTGAATTCGATTTTGAAATCAAACACTTGAAGGGAAAGGAGAATTGAGTTGTGAATTCCTTAAGTCGGAAGGTAAATTCTTTGCATGATATTTCTTTCAGTGAATCACAAATTACTTTTTATGAGCAGATTCGAGAATCAAGCATGCAAGATTTTGAATATAAACATTTATAGCAACAAGCTAAAATTTTGAACAACCATGAACAATAACTGGGATATGAGGTAAATTCAGAAGACATGTTGATTTATAGAAAAAGTATATATGTGCCTAATCAGAAAAATCTTAAAAATTTAATTCTAGATGAATATCATAAGATTCCTTATGCAGGTCACCCCAAGTACCAGAAGTTGATTACTACCCTTAGAAAGGAATTTTTTTGGCTTGGTATGAAGAAGGAGGTAGCAAAATATTTAGCCCATTGTCTAGAATGCCAGAAAGTAAAGGCATAGCACCACCACCCAATGGGATTACTCCACCCATTGCCTATTCCTGAATGGAAATGGGAGACCATATCTATTGATTTCATTATTGCATTGTCCATGTCTAAAAGGAAAAATAACTAAATAATGGTGGTAGTGGACAAATTAAGAAAATATTCTCATTTCATACCAGTACAGTCAACTTATAGAGCAGTACAAATTGCTAACATTTTTATGTAAAGCATTTTTAGATTGCATGTAGTACCCAACATGATCATTTCCGACAGTGATGTGAAATTTACGTTAGCGTTTTGGAAAGCTCTATTTGAAGGATTGGGCACATATCTACACTTCAACACTGCTTACAACCCTCAAATGGATGGGCAGATGAAGCGAGTAAATCAAGTAGTAGAGGACATGTTGTAGACTTATGTAATTCAACAACCATCTAAATGGAAGCACTACCCACTTGGTATATTCTTATAACAATGGATACCATACATCCTTACAGATGAGTCCTTTTGAATTATTATATAGGCGTAAGTACAAGACACCTTTGAGTTGGTGTGGTCTAGAGGACAAATTGATGTTAGGACTAGATATGTTAGATGAAATGGAGGAGAGGGTTAAAAAAATACAAGCCAATTTGAAAGTCGCTCAGTACTGGAAAAAGAACTTTGCTGATCGGAAGAGAAGTTTCTGGGAATTCTAAGTGGGGGATCATGTTTACGTTCGGGTACGAGCCAAGAAAAGCACATTGCAATGGACCGGATGTGCTAAATTATCACCCCAATTCTGTAGTCCTTTCCAAATTTTGGCTTGAATCAGACCAATGGCTTACCATCTTGCCTTACCCAGCCATATTCTTGTGCATAATGTCTTTCACATTTCTATACTTAAGAAATACATATATGATTCTAACCACATAATCAATTGGCAAGACATTGAAGTAAAATATATTATAAGTATTTTTTTTTAAGAAGTAGAACTTATTAAACAAGTTTATTGATGATTTAATTGTTTTGTTGCTCTGTATAGGTCGAACCGGAAGGCGTGTTCTTGGTCAAATCCCTGGTCATACTCGATCCAAGATAAATAACGCTGCGGAAATGAGTTGTCACCTAGGTTAAAGTGCAATGGCAGCACTAAGGGCCAGAGGAGGCAACTTGGGAAGATGAGTAGGTTATGAAGGAGACATTTCCAAACTTATTTTTAGAAGGAAAACATCAGGATGATGTTACATCTTAGGGGGGAAGATGTGACATCCCGAGACTATGTAAATATATAATTTATTGCAAATTAAACAAACTGTTTATTATTTTAAGTTATAAAAACTATTTCTTGAATTTAATTATGCAGAAGTGAAATAGCAGTTACCTCTAAATATTGTTTTTCTTGTTAAAGTACTTAGAATTGACAGTTACTTGTCTCAAACTAATTTCATGAGGATTTATTCAAGAAAGATTAAGAGGATAGGGGTATTTGAGATCAAGAAGGAAATTGAGAAAGAAGGAAAAGATAAGGAAGAATAATTGTGCTGAGATGTCAGGGAGTTTTCTATAGCTACGTCTAGTTTGGATGAGATAGTTATGAGACATTGGGTTATCATAATAAAAATAATAAGGATCATGTATCCAGGAAAACCTCGGGGGGAGACTAACTAACATAGTAGTCTCAAGGTTGGGAGGCAAAGTAGCGAGCAGCAAGGTCTAATTGCAGACCAAATTTGGAAGACAGTGTGATCGAGATAAGTGAAAATTCTCATATTAAATAGTTAGAGATATTATATGTATTTTAATAAAAATCTATGCGTGATATTTTGTAACAAATAGTAGAGATGGACTGGGTAGCTTGAGGAACTTGTATAATTAGTCCATAAGTTATTTTTCATGTATCTAGATGAGAGGTAGATTACTTTTTAGCACCCAATAAAATGCACAGTCAAATATGGTAGAAAATGACAAAATAAATTGTCAGAGTCTATTTGTGTATACATCATGGAAGTAGAAAAAAACCTCAAGAAGATGAAAATTACCAACACTCCTACACAAAATATATATTCATGCAAATAACCAATATGCCATAATCTTTTACTACGTAACAACAAAACTATGAACACCTAAGTAACGACAAAACCCATAGCACCATGTTAGAAGGAACAAACATTTATCTATATATGATCAAAGATACATTCATATTGTGTACAAAAAAATAAAAAGGAAACCATATTAGGAACACATACCTACCAAGATTAACTGAGAAAGCTTAAAGCAGTATAACAAATTAAACAAGAATTTATAGACTGTGACACCAAAGTCCCCACCCTTGCGGCCAGGTCAAATATATACCTTCTCTACTTGATAAACAACAATCAAGTAGAATTTTATAGTCTCACCTTAGAACATAGCAATCAAATCGGCTTTTATCTCTGATGAAAATGTCGAAGTGTGAAAAACATTACATTACCTAGAACATGTTTAAAATATAATTAGGTAAATGGAAGCCAAAGAGCTGTAAGTTGGCCATTAAAATTACTCATAACAGCAACCCAATAATGCCCAAACCTATCGTCAAACGGAGGAAGCAAATGGAGTCGAGCCAGGGTTTTGTTCCGCGTAACCCTTCACAAATGTACAAAATACATATTCCCCTTTTAATGCTCACCATGCTTATAACAGTAAAGATAATTAGAGATAATTAAACTAATAACTTAACAATTCACAAATTAGGTCTTCCTCTGGAATGAAAAACCCTCAAACGAAGAAAACCCTTAACAGAAAACATTAGGCAAGGCTCAAGTTCCTAGTAGTGGGCTGGAACTATCATTACTGTGCTCAATGGGATGAGCAAGGGCTTCCTGCAACAGTTCGTTCGAAACTTTATCACCTACAAAACCCTCCATCCCAACTGGGAGGAGTATCAAGGATTAAAAGCTAGCAGATGGAAACAATAACTAGGTAAAGCGCTTGAGAATGGAAATAACAAACAAAACCACTTAGATTTTACCTAATTTAAGGCACATGTAGAAATCCTCCTTGTTGGGCAGCAGATCCCCCCATAGAATGTTTTTGGGGCTTAAAGCTTGAGTGTCAGTCAATATAATGTAAAGACTCTGCGAAATGCGAGCACGGAGCGCGAGAGTCTAGGATGAATCATAGGGTTGTCCACCCTAAAATAATGTAATTTAATGTAAAGTTGTGCGGTCTACACATGGTCCACGGACCATGGGATTGTATAAATAGAGCAAGGCTCTAAATGTAAAGACAGCTCAAAGTTTTTGAAAAGGAATAGATAAATGTGAAGGCATGGTTAGAAGATAGAAGCAGATTTGGAGTGTATTGGGTCGTAGTAGTAGGTGAAGGATCTGCAGTTAAGTGCGCAGAGAACTAGTAGAGTCCGCAGCTGAGTGCATGGACCCCTACAGCTGAGTGTGCAGGGCAGAGTCAAGTCTATATTGAACTGAACTTGAAAAGAATCATTAATAAAGCTAAGTTGATTCGGCATATTGTACATCTATTTCATAGATCTATTTTTTGAAGTTCGATGTTAACGGTATCTGTTTATTTATATGTGCACACTTGTATGCATGTTAGTGTATGAAAACTTTCTAAGTAATTAACGAACAAACCCTAACTAAGGAAGACTTGGATAATTAATATCGGTCGCACTGCGGTTGGATCTGCGTGAAGGCAATCCCACAGGATGCAAGAAGTCTACTGGTGCACGTAATCTAGTAAGCGTGAAGGTTGAATCGTGTACCTATCACCCATATCAGACATTCCCAGGGTGGAAACCTCGTTCTAGCACCCTCCCATACTACTTCGAGTGAGACCTCAGTCCGTGCTCCACGGATTGTTGTCGAAAGGGCCAGTAGTACTGGAATTTTCTTGGTTAAACTCACTGTTGAACCTAGGTCAAGCCCCATGTAGCCAACAAATGGTTCTTTTGCCAAGACCGGGATCCTCCTAAGGGATGTCTGATGTCATGCCATTGGAACCCAACAAAGAAGGAAATTGAAGAGTGATTGGACAAGAATATTCACGAGTTGGCGACACAGGAAAACAAAACTCTGAAGGTGTCTAAGAAAATGTGGTTGGATCACTATGTGTATACAGAAATCCATGAGATTTTCTTCGCATCCTTTCCTTCTGTACTGTATGAGTGGATCGCAAGGTTAGCCAACAGCTAGGGATGGTGTAAGCTCAGCTAACCGATAGTGTGGACTCCGGAATTAGTGGGCAAGCTAGAGGCATCACAAGACAAGATCGCGCGAGCTGTGGACCATTGGCTCGACCGAATAATAGGGGGATTTATCACTAAGTTTGTGGTGGACACGACCATGAGCTACATAAAGGCAGAATGGCGTTTTCTCAAAGGACCGCGAGGTAAGTGTATTAAATCTTTTAATACTAGGATTAAGATGTTGTAATGTGAAAAACGGGTTATGTGAATACATTAATGTTTGGGACAACGTAGAGAGGAAATATCTACAAAGGTAGTGGGGAATTAGGAAATAGTCCCTTAATTTCACCTTCAAGAGAAAGCGAGGAAGAGCTCACTCGGGTCTCCCTCAGAAGTGCGGTCATTTTGATTAGGCAATGCATTCCGTAGTTACCACCTCCAACTACGCCACCACTTGCTTCACCTCCCTCACCTCCATCTCCACTCACTCCACCACCACCACCCTCACAGTTTAGCATGGCAAGCATGATCAATTTATTCGTATTTAGAGGAGTAAGGAATGAGTATCCGGACCAGTTCTTGTTCGTCGTAAGAGCAGTGTGGGAAGTGAAAGGGGTCACAAATGACAACATTAAGAAGGCTACATTGGTGAGCATGTTGTAGGATCATACGTTGACATGGTATATCAAGCACTCTAATGACCACCCAAATGTAGGGATAGCAGAGATCGAGAATGCATTGAACAAAGAATTTAGCCGACCGAAATTGGAGACATACTCAATCGTAGGGTTTAAAGAGATCACGATGCTTCCAAGTGATACCCCCTAGGATCTGGATTAGAGGCTAAAGAGTATGATCCGTGAGGCTAATTTGATGCTCATGGATGCACAACATCGTTCATGGTTTGTGGCATCCCTAACACTGCACTTGAGGATGACACTATCACAACAGAAACTTTCCACCCAGGTCGAAATGTTGGAAATGGCGATGAGGTTGCATGAGACCCCGATGCAAGATCCTAGGTTGGGAGTTCAACAAATCCACACGTAACTATAGAATCTATGCTTGGAAATGCAGAGTTTGAAGCAAGATAGGGCACTGTGGCTAGAGGCATGCGAGGAAGTATGGTGTGTAAAATGCAAAGGCCAAGGCCATGAGAAGGACCATTGTCTAGTATTTGCGAACTACTTGGCAGGAGGGGGGCCAATGCCATTGAGACCGGAGGAACATGTAGGGCCAAGTGTGACACCCACGTTATGGTGCATGATCTATCATATAG
The DNA here is from genome assembly GCA_000404065.3 of Pinus taeda. NCBI lineage: Eukaryota > Viridiplantae > Streptophyta > Pinopsida > Pinales > Pinaceae > Pinus > Pinus taeda. Next base: position 157,982 of record APFE030598686.1, read on the forward strand.
GAGGAAAACACAGGATGGATAATTGTCATTTGTTGTAGAAGTATAAACAGACTCCCCAACAGTTGTTTTGTAATTTCTACAGATCAGTAGGCCACGACGAGCACACTTGTCGCAGTTATTAGTTAATGATGGATCGGACCCCAGCCAATAGGATGCAGACAGAAACACAAGCCCTTGCCCCAACTACAAGGATGACGTGCGCTGGATTTCAGGGGCGAGGTCGAGGACGAGGAGGAATGTGACCAGGAATGGGCTGCAAACAGATAATTTGTTACAATTGCGGAGGACTAGGGCACTATGCTTGCGATTGCACCAACCTGATGAGGATATCCTGTTCATACTATGCTCATTTTGATCATGAAATGATAGATTGTCATACGTTGATCACACAGATGTGTGAAAAAGTGGTACTTCGGCCTCCTCTGACTCAAAAAATCCAAATCGTGAGGTCTAAATTGCGTGAAGAAGACCCAAATGTGAACATGATGCTCAGAAGCGGTGCAACCACGGGGGAAGATAAGGGGAAGAGGCTCAAGAAAGATACATGGTTTCATAAGGCTCCTGCAAAGGAACCTAAGTTTAACTTAGAAAGCGCAAAGGAGATGTTCATGGAAACTAAGAAGATCTTCACGGAGGCCTCCACTTCAGGTAATAAGGATCAACCAGAGATAGGAATGGATCCTTCCATGCTCACAACCTTTTTGGAGACATGCACAAAACTGTTACGTGACAATAAGGTAGTTAAGGGACTACAGGGGTTGATCACCGGATGCGTAGGGTCAGGGGAACTGCGGCTAGTCTGGAAACTGGGAGAGCATGTATTGTGCACCGAAATGAGATTGATGGCACAAATTGGTGAGTATGAAATGGATCAGGTCATCCTAGACCTACAATCAGATGCGAATGTGTTACCAAAGCAAACATGGGAACACATGGACAGGCCCGCGTTGCAGCGGTCACCTATTCAATTGCAAATGGTGAACCAATAGAATATTTTGCCCATGGGGAGGTTGCAAGGGGTAATAGTTGATATCGAAGGCATGAGCACGCAGATGAATTTTGAAGTGATAGAGATTGTTGATGACAACAATCCCTATCCCGCATTGCTAGGAATAAACTGGGCCACTGATATGAATGGAGTCATCAACCTAAAGAAGTGGAAGATGATATTCGAGAAAAGTCCCTACGTGTAGTAGTCCATCTAGACCCAGCCGAAGGAGGACACTACACTAAACCAGTGCATGACGATGAGTTGGATTATATTTGCTAGATAATAGTGTGAGACCAGGATCAAGTGAACTAGACTGCAGATGGGAGAATCTAGTGGGAGCGGGACAGCTCCTATACTTCGGATTTAGACGAAGAATTAAAGCGCTGGCAGAACCGGTTGCATAAAGTGACAACACTGAATTGCAACATGATGATTAGATCGTGTTGCATGATGACAGAGGCAAGGGAACTGCCAACATATGATGGAGTGACAGTGGTGGATGAATTCCTGGATAAGTTTGAAAGTGCAGTACCAGAACAGCAACAGTACAGTGTGCTGGAATGGGCACTGTGCGCAACACCCGCAAGATGGTGGAGTACACATCAGGAGACTATGGTAAATTGGTGCGAATATAAAAGGAAGATGTGATTATGGTTTGGAAGCCCCCAGTGTAAAGCAAAAGCCAGGCAACTAGGATGAAGTAGCTTGCATGACTGCCTGTGTCGATGGGTAAAAACATGTGTTGTGCAAGCACACCCTAGACTAAGGATCGAAAATCAAAACCAAATGCAGCAGCAGGAAAAGTGACACACAACACATATATTCCATGTTGAAGCATTCAAAAAGGTATGTGGAATCATGAATAGGTTTCACCAGGTGAAACAAACTGATTGGGACCTGTGCATACGAGAGGTTTGATGAGCCTATAGGGCCATGAACAAAAACATGAGCGCGGAAATGATTCCAACACTGAAGAGAAGAGAAGAGACCATAAGACCAGAGAAGAATCCCCATACAATAGCTCCCCTAGTTGGGATAGTATGCGAGAACCCGGGTAGAGGAATTATGTAGTTATAGGAAGCCATTCGGCGAGGGAACTCGAAACTTCATGAACTCGAAGAAGATCGGTTACAGCTGGGAAAGGAAAGCATGTTATTGGACGAAGAAATCAACAAAATAGAAACCGAAATCATGGAAGCATGCTGCGCCGAGAAACTAAGCATGATAGGACAAGGTATAGCCAGCCATACTACTGCATTAGAAGAATTTGTGGCCCTGCTACCATGGTTTTGACTGCTCCTTACTAGACAAAGTAAACAGGGGAGCGCACCATATAAGGAAGAATGTGACGCACTAACAGACACAAGGGTAATTGACGGGTGCCCGCAAATGGGGCTAGAAGGTAAATTGAAGCCTCGCATAAGTAGTGCGACCACTTGACTATCCGTGGAGAGCACAGTCTCAGTGCTCCAAGCAGTTGAAAGAGAGCACAAGACTATAAAAGAGTCTGTATGGGAGCTGGAGATACAGTGGTTACACATAGGATTGGTATGTCACAAGGGTTGCAACCATGCATAGGGGGCTAAGCTTTTGTTTGGGTAGGCGGGGAGGTGACTGTTGGTGTCATTGTTCATGAAAAGTGGTCCAATTTAATACAAAAAGGAGCAGGGGACAGGCAATTAAGACATGAATTAAGAGCTATTTTTGGGATGATCTGCTGCCAAGAAGGCATTAATGACTCAAATGTGGGGGGAAGGGTCGAATTCAAATTCTAAAGATGCTATAAAACCCCCAGGGCCAACCACAAGGCAACACTTGGTTGTTTGAGAATTAAGCAAGTATAGAGCATTGAGCACTGCGTACTATTACCATCCTCAAGTGTAGACACAATGATGACTGCTAGAACAAGAGTGTGATTCATCGAGGTTACCGTGGAGCCCCATGGCCCATGAGGAGCTTGGACAGGTGGCAGCTGTGCCAGAGGTTCCAAAATCACCACACACGCCGCAGCCACAGAAATATAAGCAAACGATGGGGCCAATCTGTGTATCCCCAAGAAACCAACGGTTTGGAAAAATGTCAATGGAAGAGAAGGGAAAATCCGTCACCATCGAAAAAGAGGAGGAGGAGAAAGACTTGCAAGCCCTGATCACCCAAATTGAGGCGCAAGATGATGAGGTAGAGGGTGTCTCCCAAATTCCTTCTGCGACAAATTTACCTCATTACATCCCCCCATGGAAGGGGAAAGCCAAGGTACTAAAGGACCTGGAGGCCATGAAGAGTGTGCTCTAGACCCCACTCCTCCCCGATGATATAAGGTTTGAAGGTCTACTATTGGGATGAATACCTACTATGAAGTTTGAATATTGGGACCTCGCAGATAGTGAGAAGTTCCCACGGTTGGCTACAGACAGGTTTTGAAGCATAAATGGTTGCGCGGTGTGGAGAGGGTTGGGTTACTCCATTTGCGATGGATACCCCACTACCACCACATGCCCATCATCATTTTTGTCATCAATAAGCTATTGTGCCTGGTGCATGATGGGTATCTTTGGCTGGAGGAGCCGATTCGCATCACGACCGATCTAATTCATTGAATTTCTCGACTATTAGTCAAAGGAAATGACCCTGTGGCCATAGCAGGAAAAAGTAGCGACTTGGCCCTCGTACAAGTTATGAACGCCAAGTATAAACTAGAAAAGAGAAAGCGGGGGTATGCAATATCAAGCATTAAATATTAAAGCATACGCATAGCCATCCAGCTGCTAGCCGACAAGGTAATGAGGAAATGCTGTGTTGATGAAGTACCAGCATCTATGATTGCTTTGGCCGAGAAATGCACAGATGGGGTCTAGTTCAACTAGGTATAGTTCCTCTCTGATGATTTCTTGATGAACTGCAGGGTGGCCCAAGAGAAGGGTAAGACCTTCCACTATGTGTGGTTGCTCTTATCCATCCTGTTGGTTGTAGGGGTGCTGCCAAAGGATAGCCAGTCTTCCACTATTGAGGGCGGCTTGCCCGAAGCCACGAGGTACACCTCACTCTGGGCTGCAAAAGACGCGTAGAGGATTCACAAGATAAATGTGTTTTGGGTTTTCGTGGAGGTGAGCATCCAAACATAGATCAACCATAGGCTGTGCTTATCCCCTATGGTTCAGAATAGCTTGCAAAGCACAGAAGAATTCAACGCAGATATGCATAACCTGTATATTCGAGCGTGCAAGGACCCAACACAAAAATGGGTGAAGATTTTGTTCATCACAATGGATGATGCGATCTTCACAGTAATGGAGTCATGGCCTCCAGTGGGGCATGCCCTGGACATGGTGGAAATGGAGAAGGTCGTAGCTCAGCAAAGAAATAAGGACACCAAGTTGTGCATCGTGCAGCTGGCTAAGAGGAGGCGCCAAGAATAGAAAGTAGCCACACAGTAGAAGGCAGCTAATGAAGCAGTGGCAGCATAGATGACAAAGACCACAACCACACCAACTAGAGAGCCTAAGGAGGGCTCGAAGATGTCCAAGGGGCAGCAAACCAGGGAAGGGGATAGGATTGAGTAATGCACTGAACTCTGTTCCTCTTTGACCCAACTCAAGTGGTCGCGTGGCCCTGAGAAAAAAGCCCCCGAAAGAAAGGAAAAGCCACAAAGATGTCCGTCGACCTAATCATGCTCACAGAAGGTGATCTATTGGATATCAACGAAATGATTTGTGAGGTCACAAAGGATGCACTCTAGGGATTGTGAATGGAGAAAAACATTGTGTTGGGGGTGCTCAGCATGCAGCTACAAGGTTTATAGGTACAACACCCGAAAACAGGCACAATGGCCTAGTATGTCACAGCAAGAACTGCCGAGGCCGAACAAAAATTGCACGCCCGTATGCGCAACACCTTCATCTTACCCGAAGGCATGCTAGTAGCAGCAAGTGAGGGTGACTGGGTTGCGATGAGCAGCATGAAAGGTGGCATCTTAAACTTGGCTACCCTGCGATATGAAATTTTTTACCAGCTATAGGATGGGGTCATCATAGAGCTCCACACTCAGGAAGTTCAAGCGATCTAGGTCCTACATGAATAGAAAATCAACATGGACCAGCTCAGCATCCAGCAGGATGAGTTGGTTGCACAAGCTCGTAGACTAGAACAGGCTATAAAAGATAAATGCAGGAGCATTCCAGAGTTGGTCATGTTAACAGAGCTCCCAACAGCAGAACATGTATATAGATTGGTGGTCAGAGTCTGCGAGGCCCGAGAGGAAACAACGAAGGTTCAGTTGGAGCTGAACCTATAGATCACCTACCTGTGATTGAAGGTGCAGCCCTACACACCCCTAAAAGTTAGAGAGCAACATGCCCGCACTATCCAATTGTGTTTGGAACAAATTGGCTAGGAAAGCAGGATTACACCGGGTTGTTGGAGCAAGCACTCAGCATGCTCACGCACCTACAGGAAGACGCGAATTTGAAGCACCTAGAGATTAAGGCATGCAAGTTGCAGCAAGAGTACGACAGTGTCTCGGGCACCGTGTAGATGGTTGTCCTTATTCAACGAATCACCAAACTACAACAGGCAAGGGCGCTGAAGGACCAATTAGAAGTCGCACACCAAAAAGAAGCCCTGCTTAAAGAACGCATCCAACAATGGATTGATGAAGCGTTCACAATTATAGCTACCATTGAAGGGAAGCTGGCACATAGGAACTATATACCGTTGGACAGGAAGATGACCCTGCTCACAAAGGTTCAAAGCTACATGTATAGTGAATACAATAGATAGTCGAACAATGTTCTACAGATGATGGACTTTGCGACCAAATCGCCGTAGAAGTAGAATGACTCGAGGCAAGTCACGATGATTGTGTTGGGGGGCTGTTGCACAATGGATACCCCCATAGCATGTTTTTGGGGTTTAAATCCTGAGTGTTGGTCAATGTAATGTAAAGACTCCGCGAAATGCGGGCATGGAGCACGAGAGTCTAGGATGAGTCATAGGGTTGTCTGCCGTAAAATAATGTAATTTAATACAAAGTTGTGTCAGCCTACCCATGGTCCGTGAACCATGGGATTGTATAAATAGAGCGAGGCTCTAAGTGTAAAGATAGTTCAGAGTTTTTGAAAAGGAATAGATAGATGCGAAGGCATGGTTAGAAGATAGAAGTGGATCTAGAGTGTATTGGGACATAGTAGTAGGTAAAGGCTCTACAGCTAAGTGCGCAGAGGCCTAGTAGAGTCTGCATTTGAGTGCATGGACCCCTACAGCTGAGTGCACAGGGTAGAGTCAGGTCTGTATTGAACTGAACTTGAAAAGGATCATTAATAAAGCTAAGTTGATTCGGCATATTGTGCATCTATTTCGTATATCTATTTTTTGATGTTCGATGTTAACGGTATCTATTTATCTATATGTGCGCACTTGTATTTATGTTAATGTATGAAAACTTTCTAAGTAATTAATGAGAAAAACCTAACTAAGGAACACTTGGGTAATTAATACCGGTCGCACTATAGCTGGATCTGCACGAAGGCAGTCCCACAAGACACAAGAAGTCCGTTGGTGCTCATAATCTAGTAAGCACGAAGGTTGAATCACGTAACTATCGCCCATATCAGACATCCATAGGGTGCAAAATCCTGCTTCCAACACCCTCCCATACTATTTAGGCTGAGACCTCAGTCCGTGCTCCACATATTGTTGTTGAAAGGGATAGTAGTGCTGGGATTTGCTTGGCTAAACTCACTGTTAAACCTGGGTCAGGCCCCACGTAGCCAACACTGCTCACCACATAACACTGAGTCATAAACCCAATACGCCTGTAAGGGAAGCCATATATGAATAGGAGGCATAATATGGCAACGGTGAAAAAATTTGGAGTACAAATAGCCCCCAGCAAAAAGCGATAGACCTGTGAATACCTGAGCATGGAGAAAACCCCCCTGTAGGTCATACTATATCGATTCCCAAGAGAAAAAAAAATGAATGGGTAACTACACTACACTAGAGGCATAGAACCTCGAGGTTCTCCTCAACTGTATAATCCAAGCGACAACCCGATACCGTTGATATGGAGCCAATCTTGAGGTTGACGACAGAGCTGTACAACAACAAAGACTCTGGAGAGGAAAAACCTCCACCTAGGTTGATACAACAGTCAAAGAATTAATGTAGCACAAAGGACGTTGAGTGATAAAATTTAATGTTAGCTCAGTGACATAATAGTAATAAATTCCTAGCTTAAATACAGTTGAGTTGATGGTATAGATAAATCATGTTTCAAAGGTGACAAGTGGGCCTATTGGCTTGTTAGTAACCCAACCATTGTTATGTTCCATTAAACATTAATCACAAAAATTATGCAAGGGATATGTTTTGACTCGAATGTAAAGGACCATGTTATAAGAGTCAGATGTAATGAAGAAATACATTGGTAAATGCTTTATAGTCCTGGCGCTATCATAGAATCTTAATAGTAAAAGTTTTGGTGGTATCATATAATCTTAATAGTAGAGATAATTAGAGATAATTAAACTGATAAATTATCAGCTCACAAATGAAGTCTTCCTCTGGAGTCTGAAACCCTCAAACTGAGAAAATCCCTTAACATAAAACATTAGGCAAGGCTCAAGTACATGGTAGTGGGTTGGAACTATCATTACCGTGCTTAGTGGTCTAAGCAAGAGCTTCCTCCAGCAGTTTGTCCAAAACTTTATCACCTACAAAACCCTCCATCCCAACTGGGAGGAGTATTAAGGATTAAAAGCTAGTAGATGGAAACAATAACTAGGTAAAAAGCTTGAGAATGGAGATAGCAAACAAAACCACTCAGATTTTACCTGATTTAAGGCACATGTAGAAATCATCCTCGTTGCAGAATGTTGAGTCAGAAACCCAATATGCCTGTCAGGGAAGCCATAGATGAATAAGAGGCATAATATGGCAATGGTGAACAAATTTGGAGTACAAACAGGCCCCAACAACAAACCAATGAATACCTGAGCATGGAGAAAACACCTCTGCAGAGCATACTGTAACCATTCCCAGGAGAAACAAAAATTAATGAGCGACTACACTACACTAGAGGCATAGAACCCCAAGGGTTCTCCTCCACCGTAAAATCTAACGCGACAACTAGATACCGTTGATATGGAGTGAATCCTGAGGTCGACGGTGAAGCTATATAGCAACAAAGACTCCAGAGAGGAAAAACCTCCACCTAGGCTAATACAACAGCCAAAGAATTAATGTAGTGTAAAGGAGGTCAAGTGGTAAAATTTAATGTTATCTTAGTGACCAGACAGTAATAAAGTCCTGGCATAAATACAATTGATTTGATGGTATAGCTAAATCATGTTTCAAAGGTGACAAGTGGGCCTGTTGGCTTTTTAGAAACCCAACCATTGTTATATTCCATTAAACATTAATCACGGAAATTATGCAAGGGATACGGTTTGATTTGAATGTAAAGGACCATGTGATAATAGTCATATGTAATGGAGAAATACATTGGTAAATACTTTACAGTTCTGGTGCTATCATAGAATCTTAATAGTAAAAGTTCTTTGTTTAATATACAGTAATTTATTTAAAATTTTGTTTATGAATATATTGACATGTGGTGTGTGACATCTTTCAACAATTTCACAACAAATTTCCTTTTTGCAATAGGAGGCTTCACTTGTTTGCTCTTTTCTTGTGAATACACACATATGAAACGCTACTGTCAACGAGTCTTATGCAACCTTACTCTAGCTTTGCTGCTCTCTCAAAGAGTCTTATGCTCTTCTTAATATTCTGAATGACTAAATAAACTACATTGTAAACATCAATAGTAAATTACTGAAGTAAAACTTGACACCTATGGAGAAGAACTCAAGTAAAATTGAACTGCCTATAACACCTAGCAGACAATAGAATCAAATGTGATGACACCTAATGAACAACTAATTGACAGTAAGATTAAGATCCCAACAATTTTTGGTTAATCATTCATGCCCGATTGTCCTGCGCCTTATTAAATTCTCTCAACAATACTACACAAAGGTCAAGCCTTGAAGCCAAATTAGAATCAAAACAAGCATGAATGTAATGATATTATTATCAACTTAAATTCAACTTTAGGTTAATCTTTAATGGGAGAATTGAGGATGGAAGTTAATTTTTTTTAGGAATTAAACTATTTTAAAGGCGTCTAAACTTTACCTAGTTTAGTCTAACACTTGTGATAATATCACCGTTTACTATTGGAAATCAATTTTTTGGAAATTAAACTATTTCAAATGCATCCAAACTTTACCTAGCTTAGTATAATCTTTGTGATAACATCTCATATTTATTTTTGAAAATTAAACTATATTAAAAGAATCCAAATTCTACCAACTTAATACAATCTTTAACAATCTTTATGATGATATCTAAGTGTGAGTAAATTGTCCAATCAAATAAACAAGTTGACCTAAACCAGACTCACTCAGTTAAAAGTTAAAAAAACATCAAGTCCAACAACAAGCATAACGTAATTAATCCTTGATAGAGGCCAAGCCCACTAGCCAAAGGAACAAAAATTGAAAGAATGATGTAGTTCGTATGTATGTGAGTTAAGGTATGGCCAACAGCCAGAAAGCAATGAGCAATACTATAATTTTCACCGTCTTACGATGTTAGATGTGAGATATTCTTCTTCTTGCTAATGGATTGTTGGAAGATGAAACAAGGTACTATCCCATTCTTCTTGCTAATGGATTATTGTAAGACAAAACAAGATACTATCCCATTCTTGGTATGGAGGGTTTTCACTCTCTATCTTTACCCATCATCAAATTTTTCAATAGTCAAGGCCTTTTTACACTGAGGAAGTGACGGAGGCAAGACCTGCAAATACCAGGATCCTCCGACAACCATGCTTGTAAAACATACACCTCAATCATACGCCAGAGTTTACACTTAAATTTGCGGAAGCTTGTTCCATGATGTTGTAATCTCATGATTTATAAAAACCCTGCTTGGAATTAAACCCAATCCATAACTCGAATTCTTCCTATCTAAACCAATTCCAAGACAACAAAGCTTTTCAATCTAACTATACAATGCATCTTAACCTTCTTTCAATAAATTTCATTCAATTCCAACTCCCATCTTTCACACTTATAACGCGAGGGTTTAAAATCAAAACTCAATAAAAAGGTGCGGCCCTGCTACCATTTCAATCTCACAATTGCTCAAATGCAATATTCCTCAGCATGCAAACTCATAAGTTTTGAAGCCTTCCATTTAAAATCATTAGTTTAGGTATGACTGGATTCGATCAAGAAAATGAGCTTATGCCTTTCAACCTCACGTGAACATGGAAAAAAAAACTAGTATCATTCGAATGCACAAAGCTACATGTTTCAACTAATCAAAGCACCAAATATATGTGCGCTCTCTTCCCTTTCAGTGTACCCAGCGGTCTCAATTCAATTTCAATATTTCCAGTTGCCTTTACCTGGCAATTCAATTTATTTAATACAGAGAGTGATGCTGTTCATACCTGTACACACTGTCTCAAGACCGTGGCATAATATTCTTGCCCCAATATCAACTGAAGACTTTAATTCCTCCAATCGTTCATGCTATCAAAACAAAATTGATTAATCCCATATAAATTTGCACTTTGCATTGAAAGTTCTCAACACTGTGTTGTTACCGTTTCAAACACATCAAATTCATGCTCTTGGCAAACACATCAAATTCATGCTCTTGGCCACACAGACAATTCGACTTCTTGTTGACTGTGTCCAGGCACACGACGAGAAGTGACACAACCTTGAATTCGAGAATGGATCGTTCAATCGCCCAATAAGAGCCACAAACTGACAAATGCAATCTGGTCAGTATCCGCCACCGTAGTGTACGTTTCTTGGGCGATACTGTTCACATTTACCGAGTATTTTAGAACGAACGTTTTAGGGGGAAGGGTCTCTTTACCAGAATGAAAAGCTCCAGTTTTGATGCCATCCAATAGCTCTCTGAATCCCTTTTCCAGTTGCTCGAAATCCCTTTAAATCTTTGCCCAGATATCTACTCCAATCAGAAACCCGGCAAATCAAGTTTCCCACAATGGCAGTATTTGATCGATTCCCACGACGGCGGTATATTTCGGCCTTCTAAACTCTATGATTTCGTTCTTCTTTGAGCCTTTCAGCAACATAATTCTTACTAACAGGTTTCCAATGTTAATTCTGTGCTTTTCCAGGTTCCGGATTTTCCTTATCCGCTACCTTTGATACAGATCCTTCAATCCGATCATATCCAATTCGGATCCTCTCAAGGAAATGGCACAATTGTGTGGTGGAACTAAAAAAAAAACACCGGTTCTCGCACGGAGAACAATTCTCAATTTCTCCACACTAATATCTCATAAAATTTCTGGTGTTATTTCCAGGCTCTTTCATCCAACAGCACTCCGCCAAATGGTAACGATACAGGCAGATCAAGCCATTCCAGTGGAATGCGAGTAAGGATATCCAGCTTCAGAATTCTACCTGAAGTAAACTTTAAACCGAAATTAGGCCCAATACAACTGTAAAACAGAAATACAACCCTAACTCGTGAAATTCAACATCTTCCTACCAATTCGACCATAATTACAATGCAAATCAAATTCCTCATAAATAAACCCAAATGATATCAATTACAAAGATCCTTTACACGACCAGATTTCCAAATCAGTGGTCCTCTACAAAATCCCGTAGGCTTGCTTTCCAATCCACACTCTCTCTAATTATAAGGAAAACCTAATTGATACAAATACATGGTTTCATGAATCAATTCTGATTCTGAAGCAGAAATCTCTCAACCTCTCCTAAAATATCTCTTCAATTCCTCAACAAACCCTTAAATATCTCAACATCCCTAAAAGATAGATTCTCATCACTAAAACTTAGAAACTAATTCCAACTTAGGCTCCCTCATTAATTCTAAATAATCTAGAAACTAATTTCTCTCACATTTACAATTTCTCACAAATAATTAATTAACCACTCAAAATAATACTATTATTTACATGAAATTTTAATATTTCTTCAAAACATGAAATCCCCTAGCTTAAGTAAAATACAAGGTGTTTTTCGGAGATGATGCTCCTGCATCAGACTCCCCATGTAAGAAAATTCATGACCACCTGGTCATAAGTCTGGATATTGCCTCCTGGATCCCAAATTTTATTTTGTAATCTTTCTTTGCTTGTCAATTGCTTCACTGTTGTTGTTAACTGTTGTTGTTCTCCAGGCTTCCATATTTTGTGTTGTAGTGCTCCTCTTGCTCTGCCTTCCAAGTCTGCTACAATATTTCTTTTGTTGCTTCTCTTTTGTCTGGATGCTGTTGGTCTCTTCCAGGATTCTTTCGTCATTAGTCTTCTGATACTTTCAATCTCTTGGTCTAATAAATCTCCCGGATGTTGATTTCTTGTTGCCTGCTGAGCTAAGACGACTTGCTCAGTTTTTGCTTTCTCTATCTGTACTGTCACTTGTTGAATTCTTGCTTCTTTTCTTGTTTCTGTTCTGACTGCCACCCGATCATCCATGCCCTCTTGTCTTCTGGAACAAAAAACTTCTTCTTCCTTCATTTGACTACTCAACTGAGTCAAATGTTCTGCAACAATACCTGCATTCACAAAACACTTGTTAGAATAAAAATCAGAAGGCATCGGTGCCTTGTCCTCCTTTGCCAGCACTTCAGTATTCTGTTCTGAATTCTCCTCCACTATCAGCACATTAGTATGCTGATTCTTTTTACCCAAAGAATTCTCTGAAGAATTCTCAAGACTGTCAACCAGTCTTTCCTTCACACCATCTGCTTCCATGATATCTTTTTGCACTCGTTCACTGTACTGAACTCTTTCTTCTGCCATCTCTCTATCATACTCTGAATTTTTCAACAAATATTCTAGCAATGCAAATTCTCTATGACATTGCTGAAGCATAACATCACCATCACTTACAGTCCCTGCATTCATATACAACTTGTCAGTTTGAAAACTACAAGTTTCAACAACCTTAACCGTTGGTTCATATAACAGCTCTTCCAGCTGATCCTCTTCTTCATTCACATGAACTTCCTCTTCAACAAAACCTGTAATCACATCACAACTGTCAGCTATAAAAACACAAGAGTTCATATTATCCAGCTGATCTGGATCTGCCCAATAATTCAAGAAATCGTTAATGATCTCCTCCTCTATTTGATCAATCGGAACCTCCTCTTCCAACTCAGCTGCTCTGAGTTGCGTACACTTCAACTGTACATCCATCATCTGCTCGAGCTTCTTCAGCTCTTCCATTAATTGCGTGTTTATCTGTCGATCTCTTTTCTGTTGTAGCTTCTGCCACTTCACTTTCTTTCCCTTCAGTGGAAAGATCCATCCTCTCTTCTAGTTTTCCTGCTCTTGCAACCATTCCTTTAGTACCGTCAATTGTACTTTCATTACTGCAATCTCTCTTTATCTGACTTCTGCAGTCATCTCATCACTGTGGCATTCCTCTAAACCTCTTCTTCGATCCTCCATGATCACTTTCTCCATGAGTTTCTCACTCCCCATGAGTTGTAGTAGCCTTTACGACAACAATCTCTTCTGCTGCCACTTACCTCACCAAGCCCTCCTCACTCAGTCTTTTGGTAAGTATTGGTTCACTGCCTCTGGAACCTCTTTGAGAACTCTCCTTTGCTCACTCTCTAGGCTGTCTCTTCAACTCACGTTCTTATTCAGGACACTGCAATTGTCCTCCTTATTCGGCCTTTATCTGAATGTCAGGTTCAATGCCATCGTCTTCTCTGCAACCACAAACCTCAATCATAAATTTCAAATCAAAAAATCATCTCACCTGCCTGATCTCGTCCTTCATTCGCCTCTGTAATTTCCTTCACTGTAATCTTGTTCACTTGCAATTATGTATGCTGCATAATAGATTTTGAAATATGATCTTCCTTTCATCATTCATCATACAGTGAAAAATACATTTCAGTTCTCAAAATAAATATTTCAACACAGCATTCTGGCTCTGATAACAAAAATGACGCAGGCAAGACCTGCAAATACCAGGATCCTCCGACAACCATGCTTGTAAAACATACACCTCAATCATACGCCAGAGTTTACACTTAAATTTGCGGAAGCTTGTTCCATGATGTTGTAATCTCATGATTTATAAAAACGCTGCTTGGAATTAAACGCAATCCATAACTCGAATTCTTCCTTTCTAAACCAATTCCAAGACAACAAAGCTTTTCAATCTAACTATACAATGCATCTTAACCTTCTTTCAATAAATTTCATTCAATTCCAACTCCCATCTTTCACACTTATAACACGAGGGTTTAAAATCAAAACTCAATACAAAGGTGCGGCCCTGCTACCATTTCAATCTCACAACTGCTCAAATGCAATATTCCTCAGCATGCAAACTCATAAGTTTTGAAGGCTTCCATTTAAAATCATTAGTTTAGGTATGAATGGATTCGATCAAGAAAATGAGCTTATGCCTTTCAACCTCACGTGAACATGGAAAAAAACACTAGTATCATTCGAATGCACAAAGCTACATGTTTCAACTAATCAAAGCACCAAATATATGTGCGCCCTATTCCCTTTCAGTGTACCCAGCGGTCTCAATTCAATTTCAATATTTCCAATTGCCTTTACCTGGCAATTCAATTTATTTAATACAGAGAGTGATGTTGTTCATACCTGTACACGCTGTCTCAAGACCGTGGCGTAATATTCTTGCCCCAATATCAACTGAAGACTTTAATTCCTCCAATCGTTCATGCTATCAAAACAAAATTGATTAATCCCATATAAATTTGCACTTTGCATTGAAAGTTCTCAACACTGTGTTGTTACCATTTCAAACACATCAAATTCATGCTCTTGGCAAACACATCAAATTCATGCTCTTGGCCACACAGACAATTCGACTTCTTGTTGACTGTGTCCAGGCACACGACGAGAAGTGACACAACCTTGAATTCGAGAATGGATCGTTCAATCGCCCAACAAGAGCCACAAACTAACAAATGCAATCTGGTCAGTATCCACCACCGCAGTGTACGTTTCTTGGGCGATACTGTTCACATTTACCGGGTATTTTAGAACGAAAGTTTCAGGGGGAAGGGTCTCTTTACCAGAAAGAAAAGCTCTAGTTTTGATGCCATCCAATAGCTCTCTGAATCCCTTTGCAAGTTGCTCGAAATCCCTTTAAATCTTTGCCCAGATATCTACTCCAATCAGAAACCCAGCAAATCAAGTTTCCCAGGACGGCAGTATTCGATCGATTCCCACGATGGCGGTATATTTCGGCCTTCTAAACTCTATGATTTCATTCTTCTTTGAGCCTTTCAGCAACATAATTCTTACTAACAGGTTTCCAATGTTAATTCTGCGCTTTTGCAGGTTCCAAATTTTCCTTATCCGCTGCCTTTGATACAGATCCTTCAATCCGATCAGATCCAATTTGGATCCTCTCAAGGAAATGGCACAATTGCGTGGTGGAACTAAAAAAAAAACACCAGTTCTCGCATGGAGAACAATTCTCAATTTCTCCACACTAATATCTCATAAAATTTCTAGTGTTATTTCCAGGCTCTTTCATCCAACAGCACTCTGCTAAATGGTAACGATACAGGCAAATCAAGCCATTCCAGTGGAATGCGAGTAAGGATATCAAGCTTCAGAATTCTACCTGAAGTAAACTTTAAACCGAAATTAGGCCCAATACAACTGTAAAACAGAAATACAACCCTAACTCGTGAAATTCAACATCTTCCTACCAATTCGACCAGAATTACAATGCAAATCAAATTACTCATAAATAAACCCAAATGAGATCAATTACAAAGATCCTTTACAAGACCAGATTTCCAAATCAGTGGTCCTCTACAAAAGCCCGTAGGCTTGCTGTCCAATCCACACTCTCTCTAATTATAAGGAAAACCTAATTGATACAAATACATGGTTTCATGAATCAATTCTGCTTCTGAAGCAGAAATCTCTCAACCTCTCCTAAAATATCTCTTCAATTCCTCAACAAACCCTTAAATATCTCAACATCCCTAAAAGATAGATTCTCATCACTAAAAATTAGAAACTAATTCCAACTTAGGCTCCCTCATTAATTCTAAATAATCTAGAAACTAATTTCTCTCACATTTACAATTTCTCACAAATAATTAATTAATAACTCAAAATAATACTAGCCCCAAGAGTTAGCTCAATCGGTCAAATCAAGTGCCTCGCCAATGGGAGGTCACAGGGTCAATTCCCGAAAGCTCTTGGGGTCAAGTCAGTAAATAGGCCGATGGGTGTTGATGCCCTTCGGGTTGCGTCCACTCAGTTATAATCCTGGATGTAGCGGCTACCCACTGACCCGGGTATCCGGGAACCAGAAGTGAAAAAAAAAAAAAAAACCTCAAAATAATACTATTATTTACATGAAATTTTAATATTTCTTCAAAACATGAAAGCCCCTAGCTGAAGTAAAATACAAGGTGTGACATTGCTAGGGTCTCCCCTTTACCTAGTGGATATGAGCATTGGATATTGAGTTGGTTCTAGAGCTATACTTTGAGTGGTATTCCTATCGCTCTCAACCCATTCAGAGTGGCTTCTCTCTATCAAAAAAGAGGAAAACCTCACTTGGGGTGGGACTTCGCAGGGTGGATACATCTCTGTGAAAGAGGCATATGAATATATCTATGCTCAACCTTTTTTGGACACTATGGACACTTGGTTGGCTCGAATGTATAGGTGGGAGGTCCCCATGGACACTTGGTTGGATCGAATGTACAGGTGGGAGGTCCCTATGGACACTTGGTTGGCTCAAATGTGGAGGCATGAGGTCCCTATGGACACCTGGTTGGCTCGAATGTGGAGGTGGGAGGTCTCTGTTAAGTTGAAATATTTCACATGGCTTCTGGTCCATAATAAAATCCTTACCTGGGATAATCTAGTAAAGAGAGGCTTTTTGAGCCCAAACAGTTGCGCGCTTTATGGATCAACCTTTGAGGATATTGGTCACTTATTTATGGAGTGTCCTTTTGCTCTATCGATTTGGGAAGGTGTTCCTTCCATCCTCAAGGACAATCTTTCCTTGCATACACAATTTATTTTGGATTTCCTATGGTGCTGGTCTTCCAGATGCTTGGAATTTAGGGCACTTACCCTATACACTTTCTAGGGGGAATTTGGTCGTTGTAGAAACACTGTTATTCTTGAAAAAAAATTGCCTAATTGTTAGGGATTGTTCTCCTAATTTTGAACTATTTCATGGCATTTGGGCCACATGAAACCTCTTACAACATGCCTCCTAGGGCCCTAAAGTCCCTTGACAATGTCTTCCCGTTTGGGTATTTTGATGGAGCCTTGATTAGAGGGAAGTGCGATTGTGGAGCTATGATTTTATTTTTCCCTTTGCTTTCCTTCCACTTATTTTGGTCTGGTGGATTGGGCTCCAATACTAGAGATGAACGTTTGGTCCTGTGGCAAGTTCTCAAATGTGCCATGTGGCTGGTTATGGAGGAGGCATTGGTGACTGGGGATTCTAAAGTAACTTTTGATTGGATCAAAGAAGTGCACTCACTTTATGTGCCATCTCTATCACATTGAATCTTCCAAATTCAAGAAAATGAAAAATGGGTTCCAATCAATGTCTTTCTACCACATTCACAGGAAACAAAACTCTACGACATACCAACTATCTAAGAGGTGGATCAATGAGCAGAATGGACTATTAGATATGACTGCATTGATTGGGGAGCAGTAAAGGGTCCCTTGCTTTTGGGTGATGGTGGTTGCTCTTCCTTGGCAATGTCTTATGGGAGGGGAATCATTATGCTTTGTTCTGATTGTTTTGGGGCTTCTATTGCCCAGATAGAGTGCCTCACAGTCAAATTTTGTTCTGTATTTTTTCTTCTATCTGCGTTTTTTTTTTTTTTTGTACATTGGGCTATTTCTACTTGTCGAAAAAGCTTTAGAAAATTTTGCATATGTAATATCCTATATATTATATAAAAGGTTGTTTTTTCTTTTAAAATAAAACAGTTATTCTTCTTCTCGAATTATCTTCAGTTATTTCTTTTTAGTACACGTGATATGATTTCCCATATTTAAGCACAAAATGCGCCATTTCGGCACTTCTCTAGACTCAAAACTCGTAGTGCGTGCGACCGACTTTTCAATGATTGCAGGACATTTGCATAAGATGGGTGCATATTAAATATTGTGAATTTATGTTCCAGATTTTGAGAGAAATAGCATTCTCATTGAAGCTCATGGAGGGGTTACAGGAGGACATTATGCAGCAAAGGTGAGTGCATAGAAGATTTTGCATGTAGGTTTAAGGTGCCAATGATACATAAGGATTCCAAAGATTATTGTAAGGCATGCAATACATGTCAAAGAACGGGCAAGCCATCACGCCAGGATGAATTACCATTGAAACCTCAAGTATCGTTGTAGCCATTTGAAAATGAGTGATTGATTTTGTTGGGCCAATTCAGCCCCCATGGAAGAAAACTGGTGCATGTTATATCATCACTGCGATGAAATATCTAACTAGATGGGAAGAGGCACAGCCAGTTAAGGATTGTACGGGAGCTACAGCAGCAAAGTTTTTCTTTGAGTATGTCTTAACTAGGTTTGGCCTTCCGAAAGTGTTGATGAGTGACAGAGGTGTGCCCTTTCTGAATGAAACAATCAGCGTGTTAACAAAGGAATTCTAGGTCTACCACCATAAGAGTATGCCATATCACCACCTTCAACAAGATTTTGGAGAACATGCTTACAAATATTTGTAATGCGCAACAAAATAACTGAGATGTGTGTGTACCTGTAGTGTTGTGGGCTTATATGACTACTTACAAGAATCTAAAAGGAAAAACATCATTCAGATTGGTATATGGTGTCAAAGTTGTAATGCCAATGCAATATATTATGCCTAGTCTATGCATAAAAACTCTCGTAGGTATGGTAGATCGTGAATCCTTGGAGGAACATGTTCATCTAAAGATGATCTGAGGTTGTCATTGATGTCAACCCAAGCAGCACCAAGGGATACTATGATCTTGCAAGGGAGTTTTGAGTTGACAAATTGCTCTATTTTGAGTCAAGAATATTCTATATGGATTCTACTCGTCGAGATGTTTCCGTTGATATATGGCATGCCAAGTAATTTTTCACAATTAGAGAAATATTCATGTTTGAAGTTACTAACCCTAGTTAGTCGAATAAAAACCTATGCGATTGTGGCATGGCACTCATAATTGGTTTTGGTCATTGAATAGTCATTAATTAATATTTTTTAAGCTCCTAAAATCCCTCCAACATTCTCTATAAAAGCCCCTCTCAACTCTATAAAGAGAAATATCATATATCCTCCAAATGTAGTGATCGTGGCATTTTCTCTATAACTTCAATTTTATGAAGTCTTAGATTCTACAATTAAAACCCATTTGATTCACAATCCCGATGAACGTCGTGACCAAATTTTAGATCTTGGTTTACTATATTTTCTGAGATATGATATGTGGAAGTTAGAGTTTTTGTAGGCTATCGAATTTCATCTCAAAGAAGTGACCTTGGGAAAATCATCATAACTCTCTCTCTAAGAAGAGGATTGGAATTCTGTAAATAGTGGTAGATAGTGCATGGACTCTATTTTTCTGTGTATAGCTAAAGGAGGAAACAGTGACATGTGGTACGTCGTACAAATTCACTCTACTAAACTAGTCAGTAATTAGGTCTGTAGAGACCAATCCAGGGTTCTAGATTATACTAAATTTAATGTCAACCAAGGTAGGTAAACTTAGAGGCACATGTCTAAATTTTATAGACCTAAAAGGATCTAATCTGTCTAAATAAGTGTCTATTGTGACAGGCTACATCACTCTTTTACAAGAGATTGAAATATGTTTCCTTTCACAATTTAAACACTTATATCATCTAATTTAATTAACTGTTCTAAAAAAACAAAGTGTTGCTAGTCTAAGTTCTCAATCCTCTTACAAGGATATAATTCACAAAAACTCTTTTAAAATAACACACTAAGCATACTAAAAATCAAATTCATGAAAACAGAGTTCATAGAAATATTTTGAAATTCAATGTTCAATTAAACCTTTTACAAGGACTTATTCAATAATTTTGCAATTGAATTTTCAAGCTACTACTATGAATCATAAAATAACAATCACAAGAACTTCTAATTAAATTGATAAACTCACAAGCAATGAAATGAAATAAAACGCTATTCATATCTGAATACTAAATTCTATGAAACAGAAAAGGAAGTGTACCAATCCTCACGTAGGGCCCTTCCACGCTTTGATGGCACACTTTGAAAAAATTCAAGTGATAAGAACATTAACTCATAAACACCATAATGATGAAATTTTGCCTTTGATTAAGTTCTGAGAATAGATTACATTAAAAACAAAGTTCTGGAATATGCTTACAGTCTTAAGTCTGCTCTCTTCAATGTCTTCACTAGCATTTCTTTTTTTTTTAATAATAATCAAAATCCTCCTATTTATTAAAATTTACAACCAAAAAGGCTATTTTCGTTCTTCCTAATCCTACCTAATTTCTAAAACAAATCGAAATCAGTTTAGGGTCCCTAATCTTAAGCAAAAGATCAAGTACATTCATTATAACTTCAGATTTTTTTGCTGAATGGGTTGGGTTTGACCAACATTGACCATGTATTTAGGAGCTCCAAATTCGATGCTAAATAGATTTTCCACCATGTATGTACATCCTAGATCACGTCCTTATCTTCTGTTTCGATTTTCCTGCCATGCCACATCTCACAACATAAACCAATTATAGGAAGTCATTACATCCCGTAATTTTGTTGAAAAATTCCAATTTTTAACATAAAAATCCATAAATTAAATTTAATGTAGAATAACAATTATAATGCTTCATTAATCAATTTCAATGGACTATGAGCAGTTTATGGAAGAAAATGGTAGATAAATGATGGATTTTTAGAAGAAAAGAATAGCAATAAAATAGTACCAACAAGGTCATTATGAGAGATTGGGCATAACTTTGTCTTCAAGAGTCCAAATCGGGTCAGACCTATGGCATTGAAAGAAGACTCAGAGGGATTCTACAAGACCAAGGATCATAGGTTGGGGATATACAATTAAGGAGATACATCATATTAAATGTTTTGCTCCTAGAAGGCAAGAAAAAATAGATCAAGTGTTGTCAAGGGGTGCAAAGGACCAGACTTTCTAAGGCATCAAAGAGAAATGTGCAGCAAAATGATGTAGTAGGGGTAAGCTATAGGTAAGTATCTTTTGTATATGCATGTTAATATCTTAATTGCATTAGGTTATTTGTATTCTAATTTGTTGTTTTTAATTAGCACTGACATATGCTCTTCAAGATGAGGTAAGTTTTGCTATTATCATGTCATGGGTATTTCTTTGAAGACTTTTTGCAGGTATTGTATATTCATCAAGAGAAGACTCAATGAATAATCTAATGTTCCGAAGAATGAGAAAGCGTAGCATGACAAAAGCAGTAATAAATGTGCAGAACAATAGTAAGAAGTTCACCACATGAAGTCTTCAAGTGGGCAGCACTACATACAAACTTTGTAAAAGTATGATTGTATAGAGTCATTGTAAAAGCATATTTTTAAAAGTTGTACAAGTATCTATCTGCCAAGAGTTGAAGAGGTAGTGTCGAGAGGTTTAAGATCATCATTAAGTGGTTGTGTCATAGTTGGGGTTATGGTCTAGTGTGTCGTCTTCTTCTATAGCATTCTATACCATTGTAAAGTGGACCATTTTCCCTGGTACAAGATTCCATTCTCCTTTTATTCTTCTATAGGGTGGTAGGATGGTTCATGAAGTCACCAAGAGGTTCAAGCCTGTGAAAAATCGAGGGTGGTAGGGTGGTGCTAGGGTGAGTTGTAACTCATTGGGTGTTGGGGCATCTATTTAGTTGACTACTGAAGAATCTTGGGCGTTGGAGTATCCATCTAGTGGGAGCTAGAGAAGAATGCTTTTGTATATTCTAGGAAGTTGGATCTTGATTTTCAATTGGAGTTAATTATTAAAAAATTACTAGAAAAGCATTTGGTGGTTTTTGACCCGAAGGGGGTTTTCCACCTAAAATTTTTGTGCCTCCTTTATTCTTTTATTCACTGTTGTTACTTCATAAACATTAATGATAATAGAAGATTAACTAATGCTCTGAAAAGATTTGAAAGTGCTAATTTCTAAGGAATACTGATTCATCCCCCCCTCTCAGTATTTTCCAACAATTGGAATCAAAGCTTGGTTCCTTCAATAGAAGTTTAACAATTGGAAGGAGATCATGGAGCATAACAAGAATGGTGTACCTCTATTCAATGAAAATAATTATGCACTCTAGAAAGGAAGAATGGAGGTCTATCTCTTGCCACAAGGTTACGAAGCATGGGACACTATGCAAAATTGCTTTACACTAACCGTGGATGAACAAGGTAAGAATAATTTGGTAAATGATGCAAAAGCAAAGAATATTATTATCGGTGGACTTATTTAATCTTATTATCATAAGGTGTTGGGTTCTAAAACCACCAAAAATGTACGAGACAAGAATGAGAATATATATGCAACTGACTCAAATGTCAAAGAAGCAATGTTTCAAATCTACAGAGCAAAATTTCAGCAACTCAGAATGAAAGAAGATGATAATGTTGCTGCATACTTCCAACACGTTGATGAAATAACCAACACTCTGGAAGGATTGGGAGAGCCTGTTAACGAGCAGACTATTATATGAAATATTCTTAGAATGTTACCAAGAAGATTCAACCCAAAGGTATCGATCTTAGAATGCAGTGCAAATCTGGACAAACTTAGCAAAGAGGAATTACATGGAGTTCTCATAGCATATGAAATGAGACTTGGTGAAGAAGAGGGTACTTTCTCGTGCCACAAAAATGCAAAGTGAGTTTGAAATGTCTATGCTTGGAGATCTGACATACTTTTTGGGGCTTCAGATTTCTCAGCAAGATAAAGGAATATTCATATATCAAACCACGTACACCAAGGAAATGCTCAAAAATCCAAATAGAAGATTGCAAGCCAATCCTTACACTCATGATAATAGCTTGAAAGTTAAGATTATAAGATTTTTCAAAGAATGTGGACCAAAGATTGTATAGATCCATGATTGGTAGTCTCCTATATATGATAGCCTCCCGACCTAATGTGATGCAGGAGGTTGGTCAAGTAGCAAGATTCCAACCAACACCAAAAGAATATCATATTATTTCTGTCCAAATAATTCTTCGACACCTAAAGGGCACAACAGAATATGGCTTTTGGTATCCCAAGGGAAACAATATCATTATTCAAGCCTTTGTAAATGCAGATTGGGCAAGAAGCATTGATGATCATAAGAGTACTAGTGGAGGAACATTCTATCTAGGTGGTTGTTTCGTATCATGGTTGAGCAAAAAGAAAACCTTAATCTCGTTATTTACATTGGAAGCAGAATACATTGTAGCGGAAACTTGTTGTACTAAAGTCCTTTGGATGAAACAAACTTTGCAAGATCTTCAAGTACAATTCAGTGAACCTATTCCCATCTTCTGTGATAACACCAGTGCCATCAGCATCTCCAAGAATCCTTTCATGCATTCAAAAACAAAACACATTATGATAAAATATCATTTTGTTAGAGAACAAGTCGTTGAAAAGAATATCAAACTTGAATATGTCGATACAAAAGAACAAATCATTGATATCTTCACTAAACCTTTGCCTCATGATGCATTTGAATATCTTTGCCATAAGCTTGGGATTCTCCCAAGTTCTCATTACATTTTCGTTATGTAGAAAACAAAAAGGGGAGTGGAAGTGTGTACATGTCCACAGGATGGTTTTGTGTCAGGGGAAGTTACCCTTTTCCATTGATGTCAAATGGAGATAGAAGATAGTAGGAAGAGGTGCCCTAATAGCAGGGGGAGTACTTATGTTGCCATCAATGCCAAAGGGGAGATTATTGATCTAAAGATGATATGAGGTTGTCATTGATTTCAACCCAAGCAGCACCAGGGGCTAACCTGATCTTTCAAGGGAATTTGGACTTGAAAACTTACTCTATTTTTATTCAAGGATCTTCTATATGGATTCTACTCATCGAGATCTTTCCATTGATATATGGAACATAAAGTAATTCTTCACAGTTTGAGAGATATTCATGTTTGAAGTTAGTAACCCTAATTAGTGGGCTAAAACCCTATGAAGTTGTGGCATGGCACTCATAATTGGTTTTTGCCATTGAATAGATATTAACTAATAATTTTTTAAGCTCCTAAAATCCCTCCAACATTATCTATAGAAGCCCCTCTTAACTCTATAAAAAGAAATCTCATATATCCTCCAAATGTAGCAATCATGAAATTTTCACTATAAATTCATTTATACGAAGTCTTAGATTCTAAAATTAAAACCCATTTGATTTACAATCCTGATGAACTTTGTGACCAAATTTTAGATCTTGGTTCGCCATAGTTTTGGAGATATGAGCTGTGGAAGTTAGGGTTTTTGCAGGTTGCTGAATTTCATCTCAAAGAAGTGACCTTCGAAAAATCGTCATCACTCTCTCTAAAAAGAGGATTGGAATCCTGTAAAAAGTCATGGATATTGCATGTAGTGTAGTTTTTTTTGTATCAATTTCAGAGCCGAAGGAGGAAACAATAACACGTGCAACATTGTACAAGTTCGCTCTACTTAACTAGTCCATAATTAGGTCATTGTGAGAGATTGGGCATAACTTTGTCTTGAAGAGTCCAAATCGGGTCAAACTTGTGGCACTGGAAAGAAGACTCAGAGGGCTTCTGCAGGACTGAAGATCAGATGTTGGGGGTCTGAAATCGTGGAGGTACATTAGATTAAAGATCGTGCTCCTAGAAGGCAAGAAAAACTAAATCAAGTGTTGTCAAGGGGTGTAAAGGACCAGACTTTCTAGGGAAGCAAAGAGAAAGGTGCAGCAAAAAAATACATTAGGTTCTAGGGAAGTATCTTTTGTATATG
The DNA here is from genome assembly GCA_000404065.3 of Pinus taeda. Classification (NCBI taxonomy): domain Eukaryota; kingdom Viridiplantae; phylum Streptophyta; class Pinopsida; order Pinales; family Pinaceae; genus Pinus; species Pinus taeda. Next base: position 183,042 of record APFE030598686.1, read on the forward strand.
CATGTTCATCTCTTAATTGCATTAGGTTCTTTGTATTCTAATTTGTTTTTTTTGTTTAGCACTGACATATGCTCTGTAGGATGAGGTAAGTTTTGCTATTATCATGTCATGGGTATTTCCTTGAAGACTTTTTGCAGGTATTATATATTCATCAAGAGAAGACTCAATGCATAATATAATTTTCTGAGTAATGAGAAAAGGTAGCATGACAAGAGCAGCAATCAAAGTGCAGAACAACAACAAAATGTTCATCATATGAAGTCTTCAAGTGGGCAACACTGCATATAGGCATTGTAAAAGTATCATTGTAGAGAGTCATTGTAAAATCATCTTTGTAAAACTTGTACAAGTTTCTAACTACCAAGAGTTGAAGAGGCAGTTTTGGGAGGTCTAGGATCATCATTAGGTGGTTGTGTCATAGTTGGGGTTATGGTCTAGTGTATCGACTTATTCTACATCATTCTATATCATTGTAAAGTGGACCATTTTGCCTAGTACGAGAGTCCATTCTTCTTTTATTCTTCTATAGGGTGGTAGGGTGGTGCTAGGTCGATGCATGAAGTCACCAACAGGTTCAAGCCTGTGAAAACTTCATCATGGTAGGCTGGTGCTAGAGTGAGTTGTAGCTCATAAGGTGTTGGGGCATCCATCCAGTTGACTACTAAAGAATCTCGGGCGTTGGAGCGTCCATCCAGTGGGAGCTCAAGAACAATGCTTTTCTAGATTCTAGGAAGTTGGAGCTTTCTTTTCAGTTGGAGTTGAAGATTAAATAATTATTAGAAAAGCATTTGGTGGTTTTTGACCCGGAGGGGGTTTCCACCTAAAATTTTTGTGCCTCCTATGTTCTTTTATTCGCTGTTGTTACTGCAAAAAAATTAATGATAATTGAATATTAACTAATGATCTAAAAAGATATAAAAGTGTTAATTGCTAAGGAATGTTGATTCACCCCCCCCCCCCAATATTTTCCAATAGAATGGCTCACGCTACTGATGGAGCTTGAAGAGGACTGATTCTTGGTAGGATTCCATGAATAGGTACAGAAGGAACAAGAAAAAGCATGGCATGATCGACACAACAAGCTTCACACATTCAAGGTAAACGATCTGGTCTTGTTATATGATATTAAGTTCACTAAATTTCCAAGTAAATTTCAGATGCATTGGTTGGGGTTGTATATTATCAAAGAAATTAAAGATGGAGGCACAGTTCATCTCGTGAAGCTAAATGGAGAATAATTTATGGGAAGAGTGAATAGGAGCTGATTGAGGGTGTGTATAGGGGATCCTACGCAATGACTATATGGCGGTAGGACAATCTTAGCACTCTAGGTAGTTGTAGTGGAGTGCGAGACTATAAAATACAATGCGAGGGTTGGAGGGCTACGCAGCAGGTGGGCTACGTGGAAGATGATGAAGATACAACCTATGAAGCTATGTGCAGGAAGCTTTGCTATTAAGGGAAGTGTCACGCATCATAGCAGAAAAGTGACCATCGAAGTCATTGTTCATGACTTGAAAGCCAGAAGATGGTTAAGAGGAGCGAGCTGGTGGTATTTAAGGAAAAAATCCTTGAAGATCGTCCACAAAAATAGCACTAATTGTCAGAATTTGGGGGGAATAGTCATATTTGAACTCAAAAAACCCTATAAATTATGCTTGCTAGTCCAATAGAGAACACTTTGCACCCTTAGAGTTTTTTCTGAAATTTGTTCTCTGTAACCTATGAACCGTTGTATTGGGAGGATTTAATTGGAAGTGGTGATTATGGAGGCTTAGACTCCTATTCCTACCGCGGCGAGGTCACCTCAGCCAAAGCCTACCACTACAAGAGAAACCCAAACAACTAAACCAAAGAAGAATAAGTAGAAAAAGCCGGTACTAATGCGTGAATCCCCCAGGTAGCATTATGAAGCACATAAACAAAATAAAGACAAGCAACTCGAGAAGGTAGTTGACCTAGAGGGGGAGGAAGGCCAGGGTACAAAAGACATAGATTCTGAGGGAGTAGAGCCCATAACGAAGCTACCCAAATATATCCCTCCATGCAAGGGCAAGGAAAAGGTCCCAAAGGACCCGGATTCAGAGAATTTTTCCATTTGTACGACCTTGCTGCCTGAGCAGGTCCCCTTTAAAGGTCCACGGCTTGCGCGGATGCCACTGCTAAATATGGAAGATTGGGACCTCACAGATCATGCTAGGTTTCCTCACTTAGAAACATATAAATATATGAAGAGCATCTACTATGCCGAGTGAGTAGTTACTGCACTAGAGACGGTGGAATGGATCCATGGTGTGGAGAATTTTGGGTTACTTAATCTATTATTGTGCCCTGTTATGGCCACACCCCTATCAACACAATTTTTGTGTGTGCCAACTGCTCACTTTGGTGCATGATGGGTGCTTATAGCTAGGAGGGCCTATCCCCATCACTAACATGCTTATCCATAGAATCAAGCATCTGCCGTATGAGGGATTGAATCTGACCAAGGAGGACTACGTAGCAAGCGGGTTGCACAGAAGATGATGAAGATACAACATATGAAGCTATGATATGGAGATACGTGCCACACAGCACAACAAATAGTGATTATTAGCATCATTGTTCACGACTTGACATTCAAAAGACATTTAAGAGGAGCGGGTTGGTGGCATTTAGGACCAAAATATTTGAAGACTTGTCGCCAAAACAACATTAATTGTCAGAATTTGGGGGGAAGGGTTATACTTGAATTAAAAAACCCCTATAAATTACGCGTGTCAGTTCAATAGCGAACACTTTGCACCCTTAGAGTTTTTGCTAAAATTTGTTGTCTATTGCGTATGAATGGGTTGTATTGGGAGGATTTAGTTGCAAGCCCTGCATTTGCTAAGTTGTCTAAGTTGAATCAGAAGCTCATTCTCAAAAATATTATTGGACCAAGCCCTGTAGAAACAATGAGTACCGGTGGTGATGTTGCCTCAGAGGGAGTCGCCCCAGAAATGGTGAGTATGGAAGCTCTAGCTCCTGTGCCTACGAAGCTGAGGTCGCCTCCGCTGTAGCCTAACCCTGCAAGATAAAGCTAGACAACTAAACCAAAGAAGGATAAGCAGAAAAAGCTGGTGCCAGTGTGTTAATCCCCAAGGAATCATTCTGTAGCACGGAAACAAAAGAAAGACAAGCAGCTGAAAAGGTATTTGACCTGGAGGTGGAGGAAGGCCAGGGTACAAAAGATCAATTCCGAGGGAGCGGAGTCCATCATGAAGCTACCCGATTATATCCCTCCATTCAAGGGGAAGACGAAGGTCCCCAAGGACCCAGTTTCAGAGAGGTTTTCCATTTCCATGCCCATGCTACCTTAGTAGGTCCCCTTTGAAGGTTTGCAGCTTATGGGGATCCCACTGCTCAAGATGGAAGATTGGGACCTCGCAGATCGTGCTAGGTTTTCTCACTTAGAAATAGATAAATATAGGAAACACATCTACTACATGGAGTGAGGTGTTACCGCACTAGAGACGGTGGAATGGATTCATGGTGCGGAGAATTCAGGGTTACTTAATGTATTGTGGGTGCCCCATTATCACCACACCCCTATCAACACAATTTGTGTGCAGCAACTGGTCACTTTGGTGCACAATGGGTGCTTATGGCTAGGAGGGCCTATCCTAATCACTCACATGTTTATCCACAAAATAACACATTTTCCATACGAGGGATTGAATCCATCCAAGGAGTTTGGCAGAAAGACAAGGGAAGACGATCTGGCAGAAAGAAAGAAGAAAGAATTTGACCGCCTGAAGAAGGCGCGAGGATATTCCATCACCTTAATCAATGACCTAGCAATTCAAATTTCCACCCAAATTTTAACAGGGAAGGTGATTAGAAAGTGTCGTGTGCATGAAGTTCCAGTGCTCATAGTGTCCCTAGCTGCATAGTGCACAAAGGGAATGCAGTTCAATTGGCCCAGGTGTCTCTGTCAAGAGTTCCTAGCAAACTGCTACGAGGCCTAGGATGAAACCAAGTCATTTCATTACGCTTGGTTGTTACTGTCTATTGTGTTGGTTGCGTGAGAACTACCAGAGGATAGCCAATTTCCTCCATTGGAAGAAGGATTACCATAGGAAACGGAGTTCGGCTTTATGTGGGCTACAAAGGACCCTGCGTGGATCACAGAGACAAAGATCTTTTGGGTCCTGATGAAATCAAGCCTCTACATGGCCATTATCCAACGCCTGAGGTTGTCCCCTACCTTGTACGTGCAGCTGTTAGCCTATGCAGCATTCAAGGCTGACTTCCACCGAGTTTACATTCAAGTGCGGAAGGATCTATAGCAAAAATGGCATGAATTTCCATATTTAGTGATGGAGACAGATGTATAGGAGGTGATCGCGCGATGGTGAGGAGAGTGGCACACCCCCCCCCCCACTTAGATGCTAGAACAAGTAAGGGTGTGGGAAGTTTGACAATGTAGAAGAGGAAGGAAGCAGCAAAGCAGTCTACACAGAATGTGGCCACACAGAGAAAGAAGGAAGTCGCAAAGAAGGCTCGAATGGAGAAAGAACATGCTGCTAAGGAGCAGGCAAAATAAGAGTGATGTGAGTCAGAAATAAGTGGCAAATCACCTTTGCTAAAGACTGAGGAGGAAGGAATATCTAGACAAGGAGGCAGAGCACCCCTTTCACTCTGAATAAGCATGGAAAGGGACAGTAAGAAGGTCTGTGGAAAAAGCAAAAATCAGACAAGTCCTAGGGTGATCCCATGGTCTTGATGGAGGGCGATATCATTGAGATCGGGGATAAAATAAGGGACACTACCACTGAAGTGCTACATTAGTTCGAGAAGCAATATATGCATATGCTAGTGAGAAAAAAAGAGGATCTGTAGCTTGATCTGTGCGAGCTACAAATCCAGGAAAATAGGATACAAGTCGACACTAATCAAGTGAGTGTGGAACAAGTGAGCTTGGCACTTGGGATGAGTCAAGCAGTCGAGTTGGTAAGGACCCTCAACCTTAGAACTATTCCATTTCAAGAGGGGTGCCTTCACGTGGATATAGTCGATGATCGCGTCATCCTGAGCATAATTAAGAACATCGGGCTAAACATAGCAGTGCTCCCCAATGGGATTCTTCACGCACTACAAGCAGGGGTGACAGAGGAATTCAAAGCTTGGGAGTAGTGCACTCTCAACCTTATTAGTGAATACAGAGTGAACAACGAGATAATGTTCACCGAGAAGACACAGGCCTTGAAATAAAAGGAGACACTAAAGGCATAGAGTTCCAAACTAGAGTTTGTAGTCATAGAGGCATGTAGAAACGTTCCTGAGCTTCATATCCCTAAAGATGCACAACTAGAAGCAAAGATTAGGAAGTTAGTCACTAGAGTGTGTGAAGCCAAGGCAGAGGTCGGTTGAGTTCAATTTGAACTCAATATGGAAATTACAATCCACGACTCTGTGTGAAGCCAAGGCAGAGTTTGGCTAAGTGCACTTAAAGTTGCAACCCATGACTCTGCCTGAGGTCAGGGATCAACATAGATCTACCATGAAAGAAGGAATGGCCACCCTGCATACCACAATCACTAACTGTTCGGCATTATTTGAGTAAGCCATGAAGTTGGTGAAAGATATACAGGAGGATCTGAACTTGCAGACATTGAATACGTAGATTATGGAGTCGCAGCAGCAGTATGATGAGGTTAGGGCAAGCACGTGCTCCATTGCACCAGTGTAGCACCTAGCAAAACTAAAGGAGGGGAAGTAGCTCCTCACATAAGTAGAGGTAGAATAGAAGAAGGAGGCCTTGCTAAAGGCTAGGGTACAACCATGGTTGGAAGAAGCTTATCAGATCATGACAACCATCTAGGATAACCTAAAAGATTGGAGTAGACACAGTATACAACGAGGTTTGCCACAAAAGTCTTAGCTACAGAGAAATTAGTCAGAGAGGTCCAGCAGGAAGCCATGCAGAGCGCTACTGAGGTTGCAGTAGTTCAGGTGGAGTTGGGGGATCTTCATAGCAAGATCACAATGCTAGTTGAGTGACATGAGGGTGAGTCATGATCTTTGTGTTGGGTGCTTGTTGGGATGGGGTCCCCTAGGTAAGTTTTGGGGTTAAAATAACCCAAGTTTTGATGTATATTTTGTAACTAGTGTAAATTATCCTCGATTTGTGGATGCGGAGTGCATAGATGGTTAGGAGTAAAAGGGGTTTTAGCCCCATGTTTATGTAAAGGTTGAGTCAGCTTTTGGACCCATCCATGGTCCACGAACCATGGGAATGATGTAAAAATCTATAAATAGGTGTGCCTTAGAGAGTCTAAGGCGTGTCTAGAGGGATAATGAATGGAGTCTTAGAAGTGACAGTGAAGAGAAGTGGGTCAAATAGGAAAGAAATGCTCTACGAATGAGTGTGCAAATGCCTAAGTAGAGTCTGTAGCTGAGTGCGTGGACCCCTACAGCTGACTGCATAGGGTAGTTTTGAGTCTATAAACCTAAACTGAAGATCAATAAAGAAGATTATTGAAGAATTCCTGTGTATATTTGTTTATTTATGTTTATTTCTATTTACAATATATGCTGAGGATGAATAATCTGTTTATGAAATATTGATCTAGTGATGCGTGATTCACTTGAATAAGTCTTAATAGATGTATGCAATGCATGTTAGAACTTTTGCAAAGACTGTGATGAATTCTATTATTTTTTATAAATAACTTAAGTAGATTTGCATGAACACTAATCTAGGATTGTTCTCTGATGTGTGTAAGTGGATAAATCTATGCAAAAGTTGATCGTAGACCTTCACGAAGGAGGAAAACTATTTTAGTAGAATTATAGTACTAATCCCTAAGGGCTGATTGATCTACGTGAAGGTATATCTGAGGTGCTAAAAGACATAACACTCATCTCTAGATGCAGAAACTTGGTACTTGCATCCCCCAATACTGCTTCAAGTGAGACTGTAGCCTATGCTATGTGGGTTGTTGTTGAAAGGGCCAATAGTGTAGGGATTTGTCAGTTGGCACAACTAACTCTGAACATGGGTCAAGACCCCCTAAGCCAACACCACCACATAGATTTCACTTCCTCCACCTAAATCACATGATCCTATGGCTAATGCATTGGAGGAATCTTATACAACAAGCACACTTGCAAGACGTAAGTTGTCTTTTTTTCACATGTTTTCTTATATTTCACAGTCAAGAGAGTGCATATGCTTATCATTTGCGCGCAGTGTGTCACAACATCATGGTAAGTCAACAAAGTGCTTTTCATGTGCTTTAAATCTTTTCTTTTCTGTGGATGCATTGAAACTTGAAGTGTGTTGATATTCATTTTTATATCTTTCATGTTTGTTGGTTCACATAACTATCCTATTTGAAAACCATGCCTTCACCAACATGGGTTAACCAATGCACCGGTGGCGTCTTTGGAATTATCATTTCACGTGAGTAGACCCATGCACTGTTAACTTGGGAGTAGGAGTAGTGTTTGCTTGCATGCATGTTTTCTTTCTTTCTTTCTTTCTTTGATTGCTTGTCTTCTTTATTTTCTTAATTTCTTTTCTTTTTCATTTACTTCTGCTCTTTTCTCTTTTGTTTTGTTTTCTTTCTTACATCCGTAGGTTACTTTTGCATGAAACCATGTGCAACTCTTAAGACAAGCACGGAAAAGTAAATAATCACCTATGTCTATTGTTGGGCTTGGTGAAGGGTGCATCCATCATGACCACCAGTTGCGGCAAGTGATACATCATCTGAAATTACTTCTCTCTAAAGGTAGAAATTTTTGATCAACTGAAACTTCTCAACACCATTGTCTCTATATCAGTATGTGAGATAATCCAGTGGATCATGTTTGTGCATGGAAATGCTGAATACCTGCATGCAATCTGGTACACGCTAGACTTTTGTATGTTGACATAGACTCTACGGTCCTCCAGATTCTCCTCAAAGGTGCTTGAAAAGATGTCACTGATGTCCTACCATTGAATCTTTATATCATTGTCTATGAACAACTTAGCTTCTTCATATATGGAAAAGCTCATAGACATTTTCTCGACCATATCTCCAGTTGTTCGCTCAATGTTGTCCTTTGACCCTACTCTCTTGGAAGAAATTGTACTTGTACTGCTGAGAGACTAATGAACACCTATGATACTTAGAGACACAACAACACTCATGGAAAGCACAATGTCAGTTGAAAACCAAAACAACTTAAGGACTAACATGCAACACACATGGGTGACTGGCTGGAAGATTTGCTCAATTTTCATTGGGAGGCTGGGAGATTGACTGTCAAAACTATGCAGAACACAGTCTAGACTGTTAGTGAGCTGACTAACTACTAAATTTGCACAGATCGCAATCCATCTTGGCTTGTTGTGGACTGAAACTATGCAATGCATAGTTTCAGTCAACATTACTGTAACCTAGTAAAACTGCATTATGTAATTCTGGGGGACAACTGAGGCACTGCCTCTCAGAATTTCATAGAGAAAGTCTCAGAAGCCTATGTGAGGCAAGGTTTGCGCAATTTCTGGGAGCAAGGCAATGCCTTCTATCCTGGAAATGTGTAGTGCAAGCTAGGAAAGGCAAGGTACGGGCTAAGGCAACTCAGAGTCGCCAATAGGTGACTAAAAATAGTACAGATGAAATGCATGTGTGAACCTTGGTGCATACATGAGTGAATGAACATGCGTGCAATCAGTGATTGCAGGAAATTTCACTAAAATGGAAAATCAATGAAGTGTGTGAAGCGAGTCACCACAATGGCAACTGTTACTACAAAATCAATGCCATGCATGCAATAGTAAGGAGATGCAATGGAAAACTTGAAACAATGCTTCTACAAGCTAACATGCATTAACATGACAACAAACATTCAAAAAAACCAATCAAACAACACTCATGCAAGATGAAACAAGAAAAGAAATAGAAAAGAAACAAAATACCTCAAAAGAAGACTTTACTATTTTCAGTCACTCGTCAGTGAGTCTAAACTGCCTTGTCCCAAACCTTGCTTTTCTTGGCTTGCATGATGCATTTCTGGGATGGAGGGCCTTGCCTTTCTCCCAAAAATTGCATAGAGCTTGACTCACACTAGCCTCCCAAGCTTGCTCTACGCAATTCTGAGACGTAGTGCCTTAATTTTCCCCCGGAATTGCACAATGCAATTTTATCAAGTTGCATTCATGCTAACTAAAACTACGCATTTAGAAGTTTCAGTCCTCAGCAGGACAAATTGGATTGTGCTCTGTGTAATTTCAACAGTCAGTCAGCTCACTAACAGTCTGGACAGTGTTTTGCACAGTACTTGCAGTCAGTCCCCCAAACTCTCACTGAAAATTGCACAAATCCTCCAATCAGTCACCTAGGTGTGTTGCATGTGAGTCCTTAAGTTATTTTGGTTTTCAACTGACATTGTGTTTGCCATGGGTGTTGCTTTGTCTCCAAGTATCACAGGTTTTTATCAGTCTCTCAGTAGTACAGGTACAATGGGTTCTACGAGAGAAGGGTCAAAGGACACCATTGAGAGCGCAACCAGAGATATGGTCAAGAAAATGTCTATAAGCTTGCCCATATAGGAAGACATTAATTTGTTCATAGAAAAGGATATCAAGAAAGAATGGCAGGACATCAATGACATCTTTTCAGGCACATTTGAGGAGAATCTGGAGGATGTTGAGTCTATGTCAACATAGACAAGTTTGGATTGTACTGGATTGCATGCAGGTATCCCGCATTTCGATGTGTGGACATGATCCAATATATTGTCTCGCATAATGACCCTAAGACAATGTTTTTGAGCATTTTCATTGGAACAAAACTTTTTACCTTCAGGGCAAAGGAATTTAAGGCATTATATCACTTGCTACAGTTAGTTGTCACAATGGATGCACCCTTAACCAGGCCCAGCCGCAATGAAAACTCAAGAGACATGTTGAAGGGCTAGGTGAAAGAGCCATATAAGGTTTGGACAACACACAAACAAGTTTATAAGCCAAGGATACTACGGAACGCTTATCAGCTCTTGGTCATGTTCGCATGTTGCTTATATGGCCAAGAGAGTATAGAAACATTCTCGTAGAGTTGGGTGATTGTGTTGAATCAACTTGTGAATGAAGGAAGACATTTCAATTTGTTTGAAATATTGGTTGTCCAACTGAAGGGACAAGTAACAAAAGCCTGGAATCTACCCAAGGGTTAGCAAGGAACGATTTTCATGTTCGCTTACATACTTGATGCAATATGTGCCTATCAGGAGTTCCTTAACTTGGGTTGGGCATGGACATGTTCAGAAACCTCTGCACACACCTATTGCAAGTTGTTCTCTGAGTACAACTTCCATGGAGTTATAATATATCTATGAGACCACTTATTCACCCCGATGTACAGGATAATCTTTCAGCAGGATCCACCTTGCATGTCACAGGAAGCGATGGAGGCATTGGTAAACATAACATATTGGTATGCCTTGCCCCTTGGCACCTTCATCTAGATGTACAATGCGGAGAAGGCTTCGCATGTTTTACTGAGCTTTTCCATGGATAAGATGGTCATGCAAGAGGTTGCATACCACATCTCGACAGGGTTTTAATCAAGATTGCACAGGAAGAAGAAGGCACCTTGGCTCGCTCTTCCTTTGCGGATTGGGTTGTATCGTAAGGCCAAATGTTACAAAACATTTTGTCACTGTCCCTATACTCCTCGTTCCTTGATCCTAGAGGATCTCTACAGTGAACCCTACATGCTTTCCCTTCATGAAGAAACTCCCATTCTATCCCTCTTCATGAGCAAAACAATTCCCTTTTGCACCATTTCTCACAAATCTTTTGGTTTTACCAATTTACAAGATCGGCGCTAATGACCTTTGTCCTCCTCACGCTGATATGTAGGGATTAACATTGTCCCTAGCACCAACCTGAGTGACTAAGCTTTTCTTCAGTTGCGTCGAGCCAAATCTTCAAGCTCTAGAAGCTTCATAACACAAGTCTAGTAAATGGTTGAGCCAGATGGAGTGAAGGATGTCAGTTTGGGCTCCTTTCCCCTATAAGGATGGAACTACATCAAGAGATAAGGCCTTCTCCCATGGGAAGAGGAACCATCTCCCATCCATTCATGCTATATAAACTTCCATTTTTCCCAAGCACAAACTAGTGTTAATGTTGGTGTGCTAGTGTTCATGTTGGCGTGCTAGTGCTAATTAAGTTTGGAGTAAACAACAAGCTATTCATAGTTGTAGCCCTCTAGTTGTGTGAGGGAGAAGTGTGAATTTGGTTTAGTGTGAAGCCTAAATGGAAGAGCCTTAAAACTATCATTGTTGAGGCCATCATGGAATGCTAACAGAAGTGTGTGGGAACATGGTTTTGTCAGAGGAGAATGACAACATCAAGACAATGGTTGTAATCTATTATTGATTCAATATGTATGAAAGTATCAATTGATTTCCTACATAATGTGTCATCTCACATGTTTATGGCTTAATGTTTCTTGACATGTTAAGTAGGTTGAATTACAATTTGTCTATTATCACGATTGTTGTTTCTTGTTGTTTACTTGTTTCAGGCATTTGAAGAAGTAAACGGGAGATAGTTGGAGCGAGCAAACAAGGCAATCACCAAACGGGATAAGCGTACGAAGAGGTAGGCCCTCTTAATTGGCTCTAACCTAAGGAAATATTCCATAGAATGTATCGGTTGATCTAGACCCATTATCAGGCTAGAGGAATTGTTTGTATTCGCACCCATAATTTTACTTCACAAAACATTGGTGACCCTACTGGGGAGAACCTATCCTTCTCTTTGTTTGCTTGGAATTTAATTGTTTTGTATGAACTTTTCTAGTTTCACCATTTCCCTTTGGTTTTGTTTGTTTTCCTTTGCTTACTGGTTTAGGTTTGAAATACATAATAGCAAGTCTGGTCACAACTTTTGAATTTTTTTTTTTCTTGGCATCCTCGCTCAGCATGCTCAATTCGTTGATAGGTGCGCTAATAGTCATGATAGTCTGAGAAACAGTCATGCCAGTCCCCTTTTGGCACTTCTTGTTAGTTAGGTAGTCACACTGATGCCTGTAAGTGAAGATTAGGGTTTTCCCCAAATATTGACCAATGTGTTTTTCTCTCATGATTTCGACCCTATATGCTTTTTAGACCGTCTTCTCCCTGACTAAAAATATTCTTTTCATTTGATTTGTTTTCTTATTGATTTTTCATCTTTTCGCTTGATTTATTGGGTCATTGGATGGTTAGTGGCACTAGGGCATCTAGGTTGTCATCCATTCAGCTGGTTCTAAACTCATTAAGTCAAGTTGTTGGTGTGTTTACTCCTTGCATTCTGTTTATGGTCCTTCTACGGATTTGACCTCCATTACACAAGTTTGAAAAGTTTTCGTTTGCTTCTCTAAACATTTCTTTTCCGGCATAGAACACATTGCTTGTCTTGTTTCTGGTAAAGTCATTGTGTCATTAGTTTGAAAGCGATTCTCTTTTCACGTTTTTCATTTGCTTTAGGATTAATTGTCTCGAAAATTTTTTCATTGAATTGTTTTATGAGAAAAATCATTTTTTCATTCCATGAAAAGTATAAACTTCTAGGTTGTTGCATTAATATGTTACGCTAGTTAGCATCATTGAAGACTAGGATTAGATTGGAATTTGAAAGTGTTGATGCCTCGAAAATCGTTGCAACAACATCAGGGAAAACCAACCGGTCCAGACCTTAAAGGCAGCTCCTTTTCCGTTTGGTGTGGTGGCTCTGACTGGAAATAATGGGACCAGTTTCCCAATAATTTGAAGATGGGATGGATAAGTGGTGGATTTCTAATGTCTAATGATAATGGACGATGATTTAATCTACAAAGTAAAATTATAAACAACTAATCTATCCCAGGGAATTTCTGCTTTAGTGTAACTTTTGATGATATTTATCCACAAATAGGCATATAGATGACTCTATTAGTAAATAAAGACATTTATTCATATGATAATTACTTTGTTCGAGTAGTTGAACAAATTAATGATTAAAACATTATTACACTATTCTTCATATATCATTGACATAAATATGATTGAAAGAATAACACTCCTTAAACATTCAATAATGATAAGGATAAGGACTGTTGTTTAAAACACATATATATATCCAATGATAGCAAGATCAAATAAATGTAAATTCACATTAAAGAATGAAGCAAGAACATAGATAATAGTACCATATGTTATTTGGATCACTCCCGATATAAATCACATTCAAATTCCTTCTTCTAGCTTAAAAACACTTCCACAATAAAGCAATAGTGCACATATCATCAAAGCTTTCTTCGTTAAAATTCAGAATACTGGCCCAGTATTCATAAAAATATATCAGAAGTACAATACTGTAACTTACTGATTTGAGTTTATACAAAAACTGAGGACCCTTTCCAAATGCATGAAAGGGTTTATAAATACTATCTAAGCTAACTAATTATGAAATAAAAATGCTACTAGGTGGTATAACTAGATCATGAAAATCTCCTCAAAATAGGCTTGTTTGCAGTCGGCAGCGTAATTCACTGTTTCAGATGATCTTCCTTTGGCTTGAGCTGGAAGATAGCAAGCATTGGTTGCAATTCTGGAGGGTGACTCAGACGAGAATGCAACTGGGTTGAACATGTGGCATCGTGAATTTTGGGAATCATGTAACCGATTGCATCGGTTAAACATTTGAGCGCTGCCCTTTGACTATATGGCTTAACTAAGAAAAACCAAAAGTTATTCTAAGTTAAACTTTGGATGCCAATGATTAATCTCCCATTCTTCTCCAATTCTTGATTGCATGTTTATTCCAATGCTTTGGCTGACGGCAATTTACCTGGAGTGCATTGTGAAATCAAGTTAGACAAATGAAGAGTATCATTGATTAACTCAATTAAATTACTGGTTGATAATATGCATCTTGAGGATTCTCTTTCTTCTTTCATCAATTATGACTGCCATTCTAGGAAAATGATTTCTTTATGTGACTCTAGAATTTTAGGCAGATTCACGACTTGCCCTTCACTAGTTTCTTGCCAAGCAAGAAAGTTGGTTAAAGTCTCATTGGCTTGTTCCAATCCTGCCTAACGTCTACTGATTTGTCAATTATTGATGAAGTAATCTCACAGAGGAGCTCAACCAAGGAAATATTATGACATAGCAATTTTAGTTGTGTAATCAACGCTTTATTGATCTAGAGAGCTTCGGCCCTGAAATGTGCTGGTTGAGGAAGACTTTTGAATTTTCCTATCTGTTGTGATAGTTGAGCGATTTGCTCATCTTTTTTCCTACTCATTTGTTCATTCATTGTCTTCAACTCGGCTAATGCTGCGGATAATTCTTTTTGTTTCTGCATTGTATTCTGATCTATCCTCTACTTCTCTTTGATCAATTGCTCATTTAATTGATTCTTTATATGCTATTGTTCTGCTAGCTGATGTACTAACTGTTCTATTCTTTGTTGTCTCTCGGATACCTGTGACTGTAAGGAAACAATTGTTTGGTCTTTTTCCTTGAGTAAATTGCTTACTTCCGATGCTTTATCCATAGTAGCTGCCGAGTAAGCTCCGGCATATTGAGAAAGTTTTGTGAGGTCTTCGGAAGGATTGAATTATTCTTTCCATACCACATTAGCCATCTCTGTTTGTACAAATAAAAGGGAAGATTGATCAAGTCTTCTCCTTTTCCTTTGTCCTTTTACTCCAACCCTATGTTTGGGACTGTAAAAGACATCTAATGGTGGTATATCTTCTATCTACAAAACAATTTGATCGGATGGATCCTTAGGAATTATTTCTACATCTTCGCTGGTGGGTAGGACACTGGTTCCTTCAATTGGAACCATACTTGTTGCTGTCTCATGACCAACTGTTACTTTAGGTGTGCTGAAACCTTGTGAACCTTTAGGATTGCTTATAATGGAATCACATTGTTGCCATTCTTTCAGGAGCTTGGGATCAATCTAAGTATCTATATTGATGTGTTCACTGCCCTTGTCCTGTTCTTTCTCCTGCTCTGGTTCTTTTCCTTTTTAGGGAATCTTTTCTATAGCAAGAGGTTTGTCAATAATTTTTTATTCAAGCTCACTTGATTGGGTTGTTGGGGTAGTAGCTAATAAGCATAGAGGTAGAGTTTTCAACCTCTGTTCTTTGATCTTATTAAATTCTACCAGTCATTCATCTTTATATCTCATTTTGGCCAATGTTTTTACCTGGAATAATGATTCTGCTGAAGAAAAAAGGTCATCAAATTCATCTTTTTCATGTTCAAACTTTGTAAGTTTGGCTTATTCAAGAACAGTATAGGTAGTTTTCCTTGGATCGAATTGCCTGTTAGGAATGGTTGAAATATTGAGCATGTTTATTTTTTCTGCCTCCTTTTCTGCATGCTTGTAATCATGTAGAGTGTAAACACCACATCTCAAAGGAAATGTAGGCCAAGCCTGCTTTTTAGAATTCCTAAGAGTTTTGGATGTTCCTGCTGTTGTTATTTGGTAAGCCAATTCTCGAGCTAACAACTTATCAGGTACATACAGAGGAAGGACATGGGGTCTTGCAAAACTACCATAAACTGTTATATATGTGAACTTGTCTTCCCCAAACCAGTTCCCTACAACATTCAAGTCAATATCTACTTCCTTGGAAATCTTTGGGGCAGGCTTATAAAAAATGGCATAATAAATAGGTAACATGAAACCATTACAGATTTGGTACAAGTGGTCTTTATAGTGCGCCTTCCATAACTTTTGATGATAAATGTGGATTGGCTTAGGGTCTTGTGAAGTCCATCTCCACCCGAGTACAGGATATTTAGAATTAAAGCAAAGAGTATCCATAATATAAGCATTGTAATAAAAAGGGGGAATAGTCTTGGTGGTTATGCGTGTATTTGATCTAAATTCAAGAATTGCAGTGGCTAATTTATCGGACAATATGTTTGCCTAATCCATCACTTCACTATTAACCGCCGCTTCCATTAAAGGAACTATTTCAATAGTGAACTTTGCATAATCATGCAATCCCCAAATTCTACACATCACTGCCCCAACATAACAGTAAGGAGAAGACAACGATTCTATAGAGTACTTACTTGATGATTCATGTTTGTGTTTTGCGGGATTCTATCTCCACTGCCTAATTGGGGCTGATTCAGTCTCGTTCTCATATGTGAACTTTTCAAGAAAGGCTTTGTTGTATTTCTTTTTAGGTTCGGGCAAGTGATACATCTTCCTTAAGTCATCAAGCTGAAATGAGCCAAAAATCATTCCATCAACTGTACAAAATGTTCTGTTTAAAACCAGAATTTCTTCTACCGCCCATCTCACTACCTCAGTGTATGGAATAATTTTCTCAGGTGCTGCTATCCTGTACAAATATGAATCAACTAAATCTTTAAGGGAAGCTTCCGATTTACTAGTTGAATTTGCAGTATCTTCTCCCGATACTTCCTCAGGCTCCTCTGTTTCAATTAAATTGTAGATGCTTTGCCAACTTGTATTTCCAAGGTCGAGACATGTAGTGTCTAAGATTAAACCTTTTTTACTTGGTCCTGGATCATTGGTTGACTGCACTGTTGCTGTAGGAGCTGCTGCTGCTACAGATTTCTTAGATTTCTTTCCCATTTGTTTCAAATTCATTATTTCAGTGAAGTTCTACAAAAGGAATGAAACCAATGTGATACAGAGAATAGCTAGTATAACCCAATATGAAAGAATTATGTCAATTGGCATATAATAAAGGATTATAGTGAAACTTCCGCAGATGGAATCTAAAGGAAAATCTCACCATAACTGCTTCATTAATTGGTCGTTAAACCTGTCAATCATGGTAAAGGAGTTCATGAATACCCATTATATCGTTTATATGATGAATGATCCATTCAAGTGTGGCTTAGATTCTTTGATGGATAGTCAGAGATAAATCGAAATTGATGACTGGTAATATAAACGGAAAGGCTTTAATAATAGTTCAAAATATCTTCTGATCACCAAAAGGTGATACACTGCATGCAAGCCTTTTTAAATATGTTTCAAAACATGCGCCTTGACTTAATGCATCACAATCGGGGATGGGTTCGGGTCATATTACTTATGCCATTGCAACATTGCCGATCGCCGATGGCGATACGCCTTATCGCATTGGACGATTTGAATGTGTCATAATTCATGTATTGGGTTGTTACAGCCGACTGCCGATGGCAATACACTTTGTCACATCAGAGAGATGAGGGAGTTGTTTCTTTATGCTATATGTTTTTCCCTTTCCCGATATCCGATAGCGATTTCCTTTTCGGATCAGAGTGAGTCAATGGATCTTTTATATATGTTTTTCTTGTCATTGTGATATGCGATCTTGCGATCACTTTATCGCAATAATAAAGAACTTTTATAATTATTTAAAAGATCTACTTTATTTTAATTCAAAAGGTTTATTTTAAAATATATCATTTCCATTGGACCTTTTGATGAGGTTTTTCTAATGATGAGTTAATACCAATTTATTCACACATCTAAGTTTAAAAGGGACCCATTTCATATTATGAGTTTTAAGTAAAAAATTTATGAAATGGGGGGTTGTTGTAGAGAAAAACAATTGGCGATTCACAGGGAGAAACAGTTATCTCTGAGAAATTAATTAAAATACTTAAACTTTCTTAATATGGAAATCTTATCTGATAGAAAAAATTCTAATATAACTAGGCAATCATAAATTCTGAATATAATGATAACTATTTTTGCTATTTTCTTCTTGGATTAAAATTAAATACATTCTAAGATTTAAATTAGCCTTAACTGGTTGATAGTAATAAAACAAAAATCTTTTCCAACTTAGATTTATAATGACTCCTTTGTCATAGGTAGAACCTCTGCTGCTAGCAAATGTTTATAGTCT
The DNA here is from genome assembly GCA_000404065.3 of Pinus taeda. Lineage (NCBI taxonomy): Eukaryota > Viridiplantae > Streptophyta > Pinopsida > Pinales > Pinaceae > Pinus > Pinus taeda. The sequence goes on from APFE030598686.1 coordinate 200,933, forward strand.
CGATAGGGATACCTTTTAACCATTTGATCATTCATTATCCAATCCATTTCAGAGTATAATTAAAAAGAATGAATCAAAAAATATGTCTCCGTATTTTTGTATCACTTTTTCTTTTTTCTTATTTTGTAAGATAAAAAGCCATTGTCCTAGTTTGGTGGCCATCTGTTTGACAATGCCATTCACTGGTTGTAATTTAACTGAACAAGCTGGCTCATGATGAGACCCCCGATCTTATAATTATAAGCCATTACCCTGTTTTAGTGTGCAATATTGGTAATGTCAGTTGAACTATTCCCCTATGATCATGGTAAGCAGGCTTGTAATAAGACCTCTTATCTTTTATATCAAATATATTTTAGAATTACACTCTGAGTAATTATAAACTTTGATGAATGAGATGAACAATTTTCTCCTTAAGAGAACATGGATGACAGGGTGAGAGTTGAAGATGCTAAGATTTGAATCAGTTTTTGTTTTGTATTGATAACCGTTTTCACGCCACTTGAAAACATTAAAATGATTTACAGTACTTCTAAATCTTGAGAAGATTTCACAAAAATAATGTTATGAAACCAGCTCAAGAAAAGATAGAAAATATAGATCAACGCCTTATAATTCAGCCTCTTTGAGGGGGCAACCTCCTTTACATTACATAAATGAACAATTCTTGAATGATACAAATGAAAAGACCTCCTTTCTATATATAGGAGTCTAAGAGGTCATAACATAATCAGAGCCTACATAACAATAATAATGTAAGGGCGCAATAATAACAATAGTGGGCTTCTATGGGGCACAATAGTAACAATATGGGCACAATAGGGGCACAAAAACATTAATAAGGGGTACAACTACAATAGTAATGGGGTAATCACTAGTATTATGGGGACCCAACAAATAAAATGGGGTTTTTAGATTCTAAATATACCTAATTTCCTAGAAATTTTTCTTTCGTTTAAGGCTTCCATTTTTCAAAAGTAAATATCAGAACTATTTCTTTTGAGTAACTCTTTCAATATAGAAAACACCAATGAGAGGCCTCTTACAACCTTATTTTCGCAAAATCCTAAAAATAAGTTATGCACACAAATTTTGCTGAAAATTGAATATTTACAAAAGGAGAAGGGGTTACCTTCTCAATTGAAGATTTTTTTCAAGATAAGGTCGTTAGCAGGAAGAGAATCTCTCTTTCCTGATAGATCTTGCAATATGAAAGTAGAAGGGCCTATCTTCTCGTTGATTTGAAATGGTCGAAGCCACATTTTTGTGGAACTTAGTGTGTTTTCGTTTATCCTCATGGGCTTTGTCCCATTTCAAAACTACATCACCAACTTGTAATCACTTCGAAGTGGTTGAAGTTGTATCAAAAGTTGACTTGATAATTTGCTGATGTTTTCCATGTATAATTCAGGCCTTTTCCCTTTCTTCTTCTAGTTTCAAAATTTGATCATGCCTTAGTTGAATAGAAGATGAGGGACTTTCTTCAATAAACTGCACTAAAGCTAGTGATGGGAGTACTAAATTTGCTGATATGAGAAGTGCCTATGGAGGCCTTCTGTGTTATTTTGTCAAGCCATAGTGCAAATATCAAAGATCTATGCTAGTTTTTATGATTATGCTCAATAGTTCTCTTAATAATTTTGATAATATTTTTATTGGTGGATTTTGTTAAACCATTACCTTGGGGGTAGTAATTTGCAGAATACTTCAATTTAAATCCTTTTTTGATAGCAAACTCAAATATAGAATTTCCAGGGAAATAAGATGCATTATAAAAAATAAGAGCGTTTGGGTCACCACACCTGGTAATAATGAATTGATCTATGAATTCCATGATTGCCTCAGAGTTTATTGTCTTTAAAGGAATTGCTTCAACCCACTTAGTAAATTAATTCGTGGCTGTAAGGATGTATCTATGCTATTTGGATGAATGTGGAGTGATTTCCCCAATGATATCCAATCCCCATTGTTCAAAAGGTTGTTCAATGTTAACTGGTTGCAAAGGGAAGGCTAGCTTCTTTTGTCTTCCACTGGAGGTTTGACAACTTTGGCATTTCCTTACATATTCGTGAGTATCTCTAAATAGGGTTGGCCAATAGTATCCAGCATGAATGATTTTGTGAGCTGTTGTATTAGCTCCAAAATGTCCTCCTGCTGGTCCGTCATGTAGCTCCTGCAAAACCTTTTGCGCTTCAGGTTCTTAATAAAATTGAATCATAATTTCGTCTAAACAATACATCATCTACAATTATAAAGTTTATCGCTTTCAATATAATAGCACGTTGTCTTTATAGGAAAGATCAGAAGGAGCGTATCCATTTTTCAAATAGAAAATCAGATCTGCATATTGCGATTCAGGATCTGTGATACTTAACTGATTGATTTCTTCAGTGTCTTATGTACCTTCAGGTTCCTGAATATTGGATGCTCCTATTAACAACCTGCGAAAACCTTGGCTTTTGACAATCTTTGCTGGTTTGATTTCTAAGTCATATTCTTGTAATGTTGTGACCCAATTTTCTCTCTTTTCTCCTAATTCACTTTGAACTAATAATTGTCTTATTGCTGAAAAAGGAACTATAACTTTTGTGTGAGCTTTTAAGAGAAAGGGTCTATAGTGTTTTATGGCTTTGTACACAGCAAAGGCTTGTTTTTCAATTTCCGAATAATTAAGTTCAACACCTTGAAGATTTGAGCCGTAAAATGAGATTGGTGCTTCGAAGTTTTGATCATTAATCTGAGTCATCATCGCTGCATAAGATGAAGCAGATGCAAGGGTATATAACATGAAATGTTTTGAAAAATTAGGAGTGCTTAAAGCAAGGGCATATACGATTGATTGTTTGATGGAATCAAATGCCTCTTTTTCTATAGGTCCCCATTTAAACACCGATTTTTTCTTGATCATAGTTTGTAATGGTAAAATAACCTGGGAAAAATTTGGGACAAATCTTTTTACAAAGTTAATTTGATCTAAAAATGACTACATGGACTTTTTATTATGAGGGAATGGAATATCAGAAATCTCTTTAATTCTATTCGGATCAATGTAAATGCCATCCTTCGAAATAATGAAGCCCAAAAGCTTTCATTGATTAAGAGAAAAAAATGACTTCTTTGGATTGAGTGAGATACCATACCGTTTGCAGCGTTAAAAGATTTGTTTTAAATCATGTAAATGATTTGACCTATTTTTGGAAAATACAGTAATATCATCTAAATAGACAACTATTGATTTATTAATCAAACCTTTGAATGCTATATCCATTGCTCTTTGGAATGTAGCTCCAGCATTGATAAGTCCAAAAGGCATTTTTTGGTAAGCATAAGTTCCCCACTTGGTTCTAAAGGTAGTTTTGAGCCTGTCCTCATGGTGGACCAAAATTTGGTTATATCTTGAAAAACCTTCTAAAAAGGACATTAACTCAGAACCAGCTACTGAATGTAGTGTCTCTTCCATGGTAGGTAAAGGGAAGTTATCCTTTTGACTTGCCTTATTAAGATTTCTGAAATCAATGCAAATCCTAATGTTGCCATTTTTCTTTCTAACTCGCACCATATTAGATACCCAGTTTGAATGTCTGTCAAGAAAAATTATCTTAGCCTTTAAGAGTTTATTTAGCTCAGTCTTTATTTGACTCTCTAGGTTAAGATGAATTTTCCTTAACTTCTGTTGCACTGGTTTTTCTTCAGAAAGCATTGGAATAGTATGTTGAATGATCGATGTATCATATGTTTTCAAATCATCATATTTCCAAGCGAAGACATATTTATTCCTATGAAATAGTCTAATGAATGCAATTCTTTCTTCTGAAGAAAGTCCTAATCCTAAATTGATGTTTTGAGGATTTTTCTCAGTACCTAGGTTTACCAATTCAAATCTTAAAGTCGAACTTTGGAGCTTTGAATTGGTCACCTGTTTAAACCTGTCTTTAATATCAAAAAGATCTTCAAGCTTGACCACTAGTTTAGGTATGAGTTTTCTTCTTGCTTTTCCTTCATTTGAAGGTAATGATCACTTTCATCAATGATTTGATTATCATAGGACTTGTCAGAAGTCAAGAAATTTAAAATGTCTTCATCGTGATTGAACACTCGCCAATTGGTGACATTATCGGGGATTGATGGTCTAAACATTAATTCTACTGAAAATCTGTCTGGGCTGTAATCTTCAGATGGAAGGAGCTTGGAGGAAACATTAGCTAGTAGGTCGGATGCTGCGTTCTGGGACCTAGGGATGGGAGAAATATTGAATGCTAAAAATTGAGACATGAGTTCCTGGACCAAAGATTGATAGTGTTTGAGATGACTAGAAAGGAAATGAATTGTATTTCTAACTTGTTTTATAACAATTTCCGAGTCTCCGAACACTTTCAAATATTGAACTTTAAGACCAATTGCTTTGTAGAGTCCTTGGACTAAGGCCTCATATTCGGTTGTATTTTTTGTGCATTCAAATTCCAATCTTCATGATAACATGGTTTTTTCTCCCTCAGGACTGACTAAAATACACCCTGCTCCTACACCTTCACTAGATTTAGACCCATCAAAGTATAGTGACCAAAATAAAGAATTATCAACAATTTTATTTACAGTCTCCTCAACAATACTGACACATCTTGATCTATCCGTTTGTGAAAAAATTTCAATTTGAGATGTTAAATTATTAACTGAGAAAGGAGATGGTTGGGCAGCGAAATTGCCAAAGAATGATTCGGATGAGTAATTCCCCAAAATATTGTTATTGAATGCTATTGGTTGATTTTCCTGCTCGAATTAAATAATAGTGTGGGTCATGTGTTTCTCCCGATCAATCTTGATCTTATTTGGCTTTCCTTTATAAGGTAGCCACATATGGGACCAATTGGTAGAAATATAATGATGGAGTTTCTCAGACCAGTCTTTACTCAAGATCAACCCATAGAATTCAGGAATATCAGCAATTAAAGTATCAATCCTATGAAACACTCTTGGATCAGCTGATAACCTTCTAGTTACTGAGTTGATTTCTCCTAAAATATGGACCTTTTTTCTATCCAACTGTACAATGTGAATTGCAGACTTTTGGGGTTCAATGCTCAGTTTGGAACAAACTGAAGCTGGCATTATATTAGAGGAAGCCCCTGAGTCAATCAAACAATTGTGTATATTTTTATTATAGATTTCATAGGTTAAGAGGAAAGGAGGAGTATGTGAATTTGATCTATCTCCAATTAAAATGGCGTCAGTAGCTTCCACTCTACCAGGAGGTGGTTAGCCTGAATCATTAGCAGCTTTGGATAATACAAAATTAGGAAGAGGTGAAGAAGGTACAACATTTAGCTCCTTAAGAAGTACTTTCTGATGATGTTTGAGTTTGCTAAGTTCAAACATAGTAATATTTGCCTTTGTCTTCTTCATGTCTTCGATAATATTGTATTCCATAGAATCTGTAACTACCAATGTCTTAGATGTTGAAGGTGAATTTGAAGATGATGGCTGATTTTGGGATGGAATCGTTGCAGCTTTCTTTGTGGGAACCTTTTCTTTCGTAGTAGTGGTACCTACATTCCTTTTCTTCGAAATTGTCTGAATAGGTTCAGGAGTACCCTTGCTCCTGGTAGACACAGGGAAAGCTTCCTGTTCATTTTCTGTATCGGAATTAGGTAAAATAAAGTCCCACATCCCATGACATTCTACAGTCTCCTCTTCTTCAGGTTCCGTGGATGATAAGATTGTTTCATCCTCTTCTTCCTCTTCAGGATCTGAATCTGCATTGGATATAGCATTTGGTGGTTTTGATTCAGGTTTCTTAAAATTTCTAAATGGCCTTTTTGTTGAAGTCTCAAATACTTTCTTTTTTATTTCTACCATCTCATTTGACATAGTCTTGAGAACTTTTTGGAGACCCTCCATATCATATGGATCTTTAGGGGTTTTCTTCTTTGACTCATCCTTGAAAGAAACTTTTTTGGATTTTTTATCTTTAAGAGCAACTTTCTTTTCTAAAGCAATAATGTGTTTCTCTACAGCAAGCGCCTCTTTCATATTTTCAGCTAAAGTTGGTTTTGCAGCTCTATTTACAAAAATAGCTATATTTGAGGGTAGGGCTATTATATACCACTCGCTTCTGATTTGTTCACTTGGTTTAGAGGTCGTTGGAATCTTATTCAAGAGTTTATTGAATCGTGAGTTTAACTCCTTTATAGGTTCTTTGGATTCTATCCTAAGATTCGAGAGATCGTTAATTAATATTGCTAAAGATCTGTCATTGCCATACTTAGTCAGAAACTATTCTTGAAAAATGTTCCAACTTGTAATGGATCCAGAGGGTAGGGAAAAATACCAAGACCCAGCTGATCCTTGTAAAGTGTAAGGGAAAAGCCTAACAACAATATATTCCTCTATCACTCCTTTTAAATAAACTGATAACATGAAATTGTCAATATGTTCCTCAGCTTGTGTTCCTGTATCTGGATTAAATTTCGATAACCATTTTTCAGGAGAATCTGGTAATGGGTGTAATGGTGTAGGCATAGTGACCGCACCAGGACTACTCCATGGATTTTGAGCCATTGTCAAATTAATAGTAGATGATATTGTCGATGAAATTCCAAATGTTTGAGAAGGAGTTGATATTGAGGTTTGAGGTTGGGATGTTGAAGTTCTTGATCCTTGTTGAACAACAATGTGTAATGGAGGGGTGCATGGCTGACTTCGCACTAGAGAAGATGATATGGAGGATGATGATGAGAAAGTCCCATTGTCAGATCCTTTAGTGGTCTTCTTTGCCCTTTTCCTTTTGGGTAAAGGCAACTCAGTAGGTTCAATACTGAGCTTCCTGCTTTGAACGCTAGTGAGTGGGTGAGGTGGGTTGAATTGCGAAGTCTCACTGCCTTGAGATACCTCATATTTCTATGGTGATATCAAAAAGCCTTGAAGTTTATGGATGAGAGACTGAACTTCAAGAGACTCAGGACTTAATCATTCTGTGGTATGTTGGGTTTGAGCAGTTGTAGTTGACCCCTCTTCTTCTCGTTTGAATACCGGTGTTCCAGCATGCAAACGGGAGGTCCGAGGTGAGGTGGAGGGAGATTTACTCTCAAAATGGGCTATAGGTTTGGGTTTGCTCACCATTCATAGTTCAGGCCCTCCTTCTAGCGCCAAAAATGTTGATGCCTCAAAAATCACTGCAACAACATCGGGGAAAACCATCTGGTCCGGACCTTAAAGGAAACTCCTTTTCCATTTGGTGTGGTGGCTCCGACTAGAAATAATGGGACTAGTTTCCCAATAATTTGAAGATGGGATGGATAAGTGGTGGAGTTCTAATGTCTAATGATAATGGATGATGATTTAATCTACAAAGTAAAATTATAAACAACTAATCTATCCCCGGGAATTTGTGCTTTAGTGTAACTTTTGATAATCTTTATCCACAAACAAGCATATAGATGACTCTATTAGTAAATAAAGACATTTATTCATATGATAATTACTTTGTTCAAGTAGTTGAACAAAGTAATGATTAAAACATTATTACACTATTTTTCATATATCATTGACTTAAATATGATTGAAAGAATAACACTCCTTAAACATTCAATAGTGATAAGCATAAGGACTGTTGTTTAAAACACATATATATATCCAATGATAACAAGATTAAATAAATGTCGATTCACATTCAAGAATGAAGCAAGAGCATAGAAAATAGTACCATATGTTATTTTGATCCCTCTCGATATCAATCGCATTCAAACTCCTTCTTCTAACTTTGAAACACTTCCACAATAAAGCAATAGTGCACATATCATCAAAACTTTCTTCGTTAAAATTCAGAATATTGGCCCAGTATTCATAAAAATATATCAGAAGTACAATAGTGTAACTTGCTGATTTGAGTTTATACAAAAACTGAGGACCCTTTCCAAATGCATGAAAGGGTCTATAAATACTATCTAAGCTAACTAATTATGAAATAAAAATGCTACTAGGTGGTATAACTAGATCATGAAAATATCCTCAAAATAGGCCTGTTTGCAGTCGGCAACATAATTCACTGTTTCGGATGATCTTCCTTTGGCTTGAGCTGGCAGATATCAAGCATTGGTTGCAATTCTGGAGGGTGACTCAGAAGAGAATGCAGCTGGGTTGAATATGTCGCATTATGAATTTCAGGAATCCTGTAACCAATTACATCAGTTAAACATTTGAGCTCTACCCTTTGACTGTATGGCTTAACTAAGAAAAACCAAAAGGTAACCCAGGTTAAACTTTGGATGCCGGCAATTAATCTCCCATTCTTCTCCAATTCTTGATTGCATGTTTGTTCCAATGCTTTGGCTGACAGCAATTTACCTGGAGTGCACTGTGAAATCAAGTTAGACAGATGAAGAGTATGATTGATTAACTCAATTAAATTACTGATTGATAATCTACATCTTGACTTTTCTCTTTCTGCTTTCATCAATTGTGACTGCCATTCTAGGAAAAGGATTTCTTTATGTGACTCTAGAATTTTAGGAAGATTCACAGCTTACCCTTCACTGGTTTCTTGCCAAGCAAGAAAGTTGGTTAAATTCTCATTGGCCTGATCCAAATCCTGCCTAGCGTCGACTGATTTGTCAATTATTGATGAAGTAATCTCACAAAGGGGCTCAACCAGGGAAATATTATGACATAGCAATTTTAGCTGTGTAATCAATGCTTTATTGATCTAGAGAGCTTCAGACCTAAAATCTGCTGGTTGAGGAAGACCTTTGAGTTTTTCTACCAGTTGTGATAGTTGAGCGATTTTCTCATATTTTGTCTTACTCAATCGTTCATTCATTGTCTTCAGCTTGGCTAATGCTGCAGATAATTCTTTTTGTTTCTGCGCTACGTTTTGATCTATCCTCTGCTTCTCTTTGATCTATTGTTCATTTAATTGATTGTTTATCTGCTGCTGTTCTGCTAGCTGATGTACTAAATATTCTATTCTTTACTGTCTCTTGGATACCTGTGACTGTAAGGAAACAATTGTTTGGTATTTTTCCTTGGGTAAATTGTTTACTTCCGATGCTTTATCCATAGTAGCTTCCAAGTAAGCTCCAACATATTGAGAAAGTTTTCTGAGGTCTTTGGAAGGATTGAATTCTTCTTTCCATACCACATTAGCCATCTCTGTTTATACAGGTAAAAGGGAAGATTGATCAAGTCTTCTCCTTTTCCTTTGTCTTTTTACTACAGCCCTATGTTTGGGACTGTAAAAGACACCTAATGGTGGTATATCTTCTATCTGCAAAATAATTTGATCGGATGGATCCTTAGGAATCATTTCTACATCTTCGCTGGTGCGTAGGCTGTTGGTTCCTTCAATTGGAACCGTACTTGCTGCTGTCTCATGACCAACTGTTACTTTAGGTGTGTTGAAACCTTGTGAACCTTCAAGATTTCTTATAATGGAATCGAATTGTTGCCATTATTTAAGGAGCTTGGGATCAATCTAAGTATCTATATTGATGTGTTCACTGCCCTTTTCTTGTTCTTTCTCCTGCTCTGGTTCATTTCCTTTTTCAGGAATCTTTTCTATAGCAGGAGGTTTGTCAATAATTTTTTGTTCAGGCTTGCTTGACTGGGTTGTTGGTGTAGTAGCTAATAAGTCTAGAGGTAGAGTTTGCAACCTCTGTTCTCTGAGCCTATTAAATTCTACCAGTCCTTCATCTTTATATCTCATTTTGGCCAATGTTTTTACCTGGAATAATGATTTTGCTGAAGAAAACAGGTCATCAAATTCATCTTTTTCATGTTCAAACTTTGTAAGTTTGACTTGTTCAAGAACAGTATAGGCAACTTTCCTTGGATAGAATTGCCTGTTAGGAATGGTTGCAAGATTGAGCATGTTTATTTTTTCTGCCTCCTTTTCTGCATGCTTGTAATCATGTAGAGCATAACCATCGATTCTCAAAGGAAATGTAGGCCAAACCTGCTTTTTAGAATTCCTAAGAGTTTTGGAGGTTCCTGCTGTTGTTATTTGGTAGGCCAATTCTCGAGCTAACAGCTTATCAGGTACATACAAAGGAAGGACATGGGGTCTTGCAAGACTACCATAAACCCTTATATATGTGAACTTGTCTTCCCCGAACCAGTTCCCTACATCAGTCAAGTCAATATCTGCTTCCCTGGAAATCTTTGGGGAAGGCTTATCAAAAATGGCATAGTAGATAAGTAACATGAAACCATTACAGATTTGGTACAAGTGGTCTTTATAGTGCGCCTTCCATAACTTTTGATGATAAATGTGGATTGGCTTAGGGTCTTGTGAAGTCCATCTCCACCCGAGTACAAGATATTCAAAATTAAAGCAAAGAGTATCCATAATATAAGCACTGTAATAAAAAGGGGCAATAGTCTTGGTGGTTATGCGTGTATTTGATCTAAATTCAAGAATTGCAGTGGCTAATTTATCGAACAATATGTTTTCTCAATCCATCACTTCACTATTAACCGCCGCTTCCATTAAAGGAACCATTTCAATAGTGAACTTTGATGCATCATGCAATCCTTAAATTATACACATCATTGCCCCGGCATAACTATAAGGAGAAGACAATGATTCTGTAGAGTAATTACCTGATGATTCATGTTTGTGTTTTGCGAGATTCTATCTCCACTGCCTAATTGGGGCCGATTCAGTCTCGTTCTCATCTGCGAACTTTTCAAGAAAGGCTTTGTTGTATTTCTTTTTAGGTTCGGGCAAGTGAGACATCTTCCTTAAGTCATCGGGCTGAAATGAGCCAAAAATCCTTCCGTCAACTGTGCAAAATGTTCTGTTTAAAACCGGAATTTCTTCTACTGTCCATCTCACTACATTAGTGTATGGAAGAATTTTCTCATGTGCTGCTATCCTATGCAAATATGAATCAGCTAAATCTTTAAGGTAATCTTCTGATTTACGAGTTGAATCTGCAGTAGCTTCTCTCGATAATTCCTCAGGCTCCTCTGCTTCAATTAAATTGTAGATGCTTTGCCAACTTGTATTTCCAAGGCTGAGACATGTAGTGTCTGAGATTAAACCTTTTTTACTTGGTCCTGGATCATTGGTTGACTGCACTGTTGTTGTAGGAGCCGCTGCTACGGATTTCTTAGATTTCTTTCCCGTTTGTTTCAAAATCATTATTTCAACGGAGTTATACAAAAGGAATGAAACCAACGTGATACAGAGAATAGCTAGTATAACCCAAGATGAAAGAATTATGTCAATTGGCGTATAATAAAGGATTATAGTGAAACTGCCGCAGATGGAATCTAAAGGAAAATCTCGCCATAACTGCTTAATTAATTGGTCGTTTAACCTGTCAATCATGGTAAAGGAGTTCATGAATACCCATTATATCGTTTATATGATGAATGATCCATTCAAGCGTGGCTTAGATTCTTTGATGGATAGTCAAAGATAAATCACAATCGGTGATTGGTAATGTGAACGAAAAGGATTTAATAATAGTTCAAAATATCTTCCGATCACCAAAAGGTGATACACTGCATGCAAGCCTTTTTAAATATGTTTCAAAACATGTGCCTTGATTTAATGCATCGCAATCGGGGATGGGTTTGGGTCATATTACTTATGCCATTGCAACATTGCCGATGACCGATGGCGATACGCCTTATCACACCAGAGGATTTGAATGTGTCATAATTCATGTATTGGGTTGTTATGGCTGACTGCCAATGGCGATACACTTTGTCGAATCGATGTGATGAGGGAGGCGTTTCTTTATGCTATATGTTTTGCCTTTTCCCGATATCCGATAGCGATTTCCTTTTCAAATCAGAGTGAGTCAATGGGTCTTTTATATATGTTTTTCTTATCATTGCGATATGCGATCTTGTGATCGCTTTATCGCAATAACAAAGAAATTTTATAATTATTTAAAAGACCTACTTCATTTTAATTCAAAAGGTTTATTTTAAAATATATCATTTCCATTGGACCTTTTGATGAGGTTTTTCTAATGATGAGTTAATACCAATTTATTCACACATCTAAGTTTAAAAGGGACCCATTTCATATTATGATTTTTAAGTAAAAATTTTATGAAATGGGGGGTTGTTGTAGAGCAGAACAGAAAGGAAAAATAATTCTCTTTACTTTTGAAAGGACTATTAGAGTGTACTTGTCAGGAAATTAGGAATTGGAATGTACTTTTCATTAGTTTATTTTCTCAAAAAGTGTAGTGAAAAATCATTTTTCTTTCATTTGCTTGATTGTTTTCATTTTATTGTGTGTTTTCTACCCTCTCTAGTGTAGACAATTCATTGAATTGAAAGGGTATTGTCCCATTTAGCTACATTTAGGGTTTTTTTAGTCACATCGCTAAGGCCTGAAAACTAAGACATAACTTAAGATAAAATTTAAAATTAAATCAATTAACCTAAGGCACATTTGAAACCTAGTGATCACATCTTGAAGGTCTAGGCTAGAGACATGTTCTGGTGTATTTAAACCTAGCGGCAGTTGTTAGCTTTGGCACTAGACAACGCTAGTATGGATTTGTGATCCTTGTACTATTAAGTATATAACGAGACATCCCTCTAGGCTGCAATCCTTTATCCATAGGAAGTTAAGTTTCCCACCTTGCAAATGTGATACACCGAACACAACATTCATGGTGATTGCATGCTCGTACTTCTCGGTTTTCCGAGAGGTATTCTGGAGTTCATAGTTTCCTGGTAATCCTCTTTACCTAGATCATCTAGAGTAGTCATTTGATCTTTTTGACTCATTAAATTTAAAAGATCATTTTCGCAATTGTCCTTTCGAGCTCGTTTCCAATCGAAAGAGATAGAGTCATCTTTGTTTCTTTCTCGACTCTTAAAACATGAAAGAGCACCAGTCTATTTATGCGTCTTAAAAAATTGATTGCCTATGATATTGTAACATCCTATTAGTCTTTTCTAGACCAAATCATGAGTTTACCCTAAAGAACACTTTAAAGCCTTGAAGTTTATCTCTCTCTCTTCCTGTTAACTAAGACAAGGTCATCGTGGCTAAACCATCTGGTTCACCTAGTTCCTCTTCCTCTCCTCCCTCTGAAAGATTATCTGAGGAGCCGTTTCCTGAATTACCAGAGTCACTCGAGGACGAAGGTGTTGAAATCAGTATCGTTCTGAGCATTCAGCGTTTGTCATCTCATCATCCGCCTACTTCAGATACTGGGTTAGCTATTGATTTTGGCCCAGAATCACCGAACAATCCCGTCCAAACTCCTGAGAGTTCGCCGACTACTGACAGTTAGCTTGGACTAGTTATATATCCTATGAATCCTTTATTTGACCCTGTTGTGATATCACTGCAGTGTCCGTATAGTCTGTACGATCAACCGGTGTTCCTTTGGAACTATCACCTCGTACCTCTTTAGTCGTTCGTCGTAATTTGTTCTCAGCTATGTAATCCAAAGGTGATGCTCTAGTCACCTCTCTCGATGAGTCAGAATTTTTTACTCCACACAGTGTAAAGGTGGAAGAACATCCATTTCCTCCTGAAGGTTTCCCTTATACAGGGAGCATTCCCATCAATGTGTATCGAGAATTGTCACCTAATTATGTGTCTTTGGCACAATTGTTTTCAAGTACACCTAGTGCCTCATCACTTTACCATAACCCTGTTGGGCATATGGCACTAAGCCTACTACAGGTTTTTTCATTGTGAACCCAACCTCCCAACAAGTCATTACCTTAGTCCTGGTGCAACCCACCATTCCGAACACTCTTGTATCATTCGTCCCAGTTACCTGTCTGGTTCAACCGACGGTCTCAAAAAATGTTACTGTCAAATCTTCAATCCCTCCGATAAGTGGCCAAGCTGTGCCACTACCTAAGGGGAAGAATATGAGTGTTCTATGTTGTTAGGCACCACCAAACTAGGTAGGTCACAGGCTCGCATGGTTGGTATGAACCAAACTTCTTCTGGCATTATTCAAAACCCTGTTGGTCCTACTGGATCAAGCAATGTCCAGTACCAATAGGTTAATATTCCGTTGGTCCGCCTGGGTCAAGAAATTTCCAATATCAATAGCCTTATGAGGCTCAGGTTTAGTACCAAACTCTTTACATTCCATATGGTTTCGACGGGATGGTTAATCGACCTTGCATCTTCAATCTGGGCACTATGTTCAACTTGGCTCATCCACTTTTGAGGGTGGCTATGGCCAGATTTAGTTCAAAAAATTTCCAAGTAATATTCAAGTACCCTTGCAACAGCAAGGACAACCTCTGCAGTAATAAGGGAAACCTTTGTTGCAGCAAGGTCTGTCTGCGCAATAACAAGGGAAAATGATACTGCAGTAAGGTCAACTACAACAACTGCATGGGCAACCCTTGCAATAGTTGCAGCAAACCATACAGTAGCATATGTAGTATGCTCTACAAACCTCCCAACCTATGTCTTCGTAAAGCCAACCTCTGCAGCCCCAAGGATAGCTTTTGCAGCTACAAAATCAACCCTTGCAACAGCAGAACCAACCCGAGCAACATCAACCCTTATATACATATCAACAAGGTCAACCCTTGCAAGGACAAGGCTAAGGACAAGTCCTATAGGAGTAGGCCAAAAATCCTAATGTCCTAGGTCAACAAGTACAAAATCCTTTTTCCTAAGGGTAGCAGGTACAAAATCCCTATGTACAAGGGGCAAAAAGTGTACAATCCTTATGTCCAAGGACAACAAGTCCAAAATCCTCTTATTTAGGGGCAACAGGTTCAAAACTCGTATGTTCAGGGACAACAGGTGCAATATCCATATGTCTAAGGTCAGCAAGCTCAACAAGCTCTTAACCCATATGTTGCTTATAAACAACCTATGACCGGATAGTTCCAAGGTGCTCGAGGTCAAAATCCTCCCTATGGTCAAGGTAACCCACAATTGGGGCATAATCAAATGCCATATGGCCAAAATCCCCCAATCTGGGGCCAAAATCCTTACTAGCAGGGATGGGCTCCTCCAGTTGAACCTGATTATCAACCTCCAATGCCTTTCAATACTCAATTGTCATTCTTGGCCACACTAGAATTGCTAGATGTGTCTCACCTTAGGAATGATCCAATCCTTCATTCATCATACTGGCCTCCAGTTTGGTTCAAGATCCTGAGCCATTGTCCTAAGTTCGATGGGAAAGCAAAAGAAGATCCTCAAGCCCATGAGATGACGTATCACCTCTGGTGCTCTTCAAATTATTACGTTGATAATTTTATTCATCTCCATCTTTTACAATGAACCCTCACAGCTGCTGCAACCAAGTGGTACATCGAGCTTCCTAGAAGTACTTGCAACAAATTCAACTCCTTCACGATGGATTTCCTCACGCATTTCCAGTTGCCGGTTCGCTATGAAACTGGCACCTATTTTCTCACATCGCTTAAGCAAGATACTGCGACACACATCTCCGATCACATCCATGAATGGATACATAGACGTCACCTGATCAAATTCAAGATTGCTGAATAGTTGCTCACCGAATGGTTTACTAAGTCATTCGTAGCTCCAATTGCTCGCAATATAGCTATGAGTGTATGTGTTACCGAAGAATAAGCCATTTCTCATACCCACTACTTAGATCTTGTTTATTCTCAATCTGGCACTTTGTATGAGTTATTACATGATGCTCCGCGGCCATCATTCAATCCCATGACATTGAAGTCTCATGCTACACCTCTCATTGACGGAGTAATTGGTTCAATGTCCTAGACCCCTGCTACATCTTCTTCCAAACATAAGTCAGTCTCAAGCACTACTTCCAATATTTCTCCCCAGAATCCACCTAGCCATGGTAAAACCTCAAAGGTCCATGTTGTTCAGTCTACCACAGCGGACAAATCCTCGAAAGGTAAGAATAAAGGAAAAGGCAAGGGTAAAGTCGACGCCCCAAAATAGGGTCCTTGTAATTCTTCTGTTAGTGATTCTTCACAACGGAAGCCTAAGTATATGTGCCTCATTTGCGAGGAGGATCACTATAACAAGGATTGTACCTGACTTTCTGACATTATTCGTTTGCTCAAAGGGACCCAAACTGTCCTGAAAGAGCTATTTCTATCTCAGCAGACTGAAATGGTAGACCAACCTCAATGATCTTCTTCCTCAGGATCTCCAGTGTTCATGATGATTATGCCTATTAATGTGGCTACTAGATCAAAAGATTACCAAACTCTTGCTCCAACAATCGGGAAAGCGAAAGAGGCCACCCCTTCTTTTGCCTCAAGTTCTAGCCCTCTTCATATCAAGCGCCCTAATCCTGATTCCACTATTCAGCCACCCTCTCAAGGTGTGCTAAGGAAATCCTAGTACAATCTCAACACTCGAGCTGCTCAAAACTATAATATTGTTGAGGATTTGACTCAGGCTCCATAAACTATGTCGTATCTCAAGGTGCTCCAAAGTTGTCCATATAAACAGAAATATTTGCTGTTAGGTATTGGGGGTATTGATCCTACCGATTCCAATTTGATATGTTTTGATATAGAGAACCACATTCTACACCTGCCTCATCAGATTTCCTTTCTCCTTCAAGTAATCATCAATGAGAAAACCATTCATAGGACTGTCATCGATGAAGGTGCTTCCACCTGCATCATGTCAATAGCATATTCAAAGGTTGTTGGTTCCCCTACTTTGAACCAATCCTCGAACACTTTGGAAGCTTTCGATGGGCAAGATTCGCGACCCTTCTGTGTCTTACCTAACCTTGCCATTACTTTGGAGGGCAAGGCAATACAAGTCGAGGTAGAGATTATTGACACTAATCTCAATTATAATCTTCTACTCAGCCGGAACTGGACCCATGTCATGCATGTTGTAGCCTCCTCCCTATTCCACGTGATTTGTTTTCCCCATCGAGGGAAGATCATCACTATCGACCAGCTGTCCTTCTTTGCCTCTTCCTCCTCAAATGGAAATGTTCCATATTTCAAGCACACTAGTTCTCCTTATGAGAGTGTGGGGGCAGGTCTTTTTAAATATGCTGCCTTGATGGGAGTTTGTCCAATCCCACCTCATCATGTTGCTTTTGTCAACATGATCTCGGTCAAATCTAATTCTCGGGTCATACCTTCACCAGATCTTGTTGATACCTACGGCGAGGTTATGCCACTTAGTCCTGCCGAAATCAATTACATGGAGACTATTTCGACCTCAAGTTTTGTGTCCTCTAATTCTCCTATTCTGAGGACTTCTCTCAATACATTTTGTCAATCCCGATGGCTTGGCGCTTCGGAATCTCCTGATCCCTTAGTTAAGACTTTTTTTGCTAATGAAAGTATCATTGAAGTAATATCTCTCAAGGAACCACCTCGGATCGATACTCATCATCGTTCCTCATTCCTGCCTCACCCGACGGTCATGTCTACCGGTCTTGAAGAGTTCTCTTCTCAGTTTCCTTCCATCCCACTTTCAGCACCGATCCTGACTCATGAAGTATGGTTAGAAGGAAATTTGGGTAATATTACCCAAATGATGCCAATTGATATTTCTATCAAGCCTGGTATCATTGAACATGTCCACGTCGAGGTAACTTGTTATTTGGATGAGTTTAAGACCTATACTCGTCTATTTCAAGAATTTCGTGATCTGTTTGTGTGGTCATATGAATAAATTCCTGGCATTGATCCTAACATTGTTGTGCACGAAACACCAACTTATCCTCATGCGAAGCCCGTTCTTCAACAACTCTGCCCAGTGCACCCTAAGAAAGTTGCCGCTATTAAGGGTGAAGTTGAAAAAACTTCTCAAAGATGGATTCATCTATCCGATCCCTCTTATAGATTGGGTGTCAAATATTGTCCCTTGATAAAGAAACAAGGCACGATCCACGTTTGCATTGACTATCGTGATCTCAATCGTGCCTTTCCTAAGGATAACTACCCTACTCCCTTCATTGACCAGATCTTTGATGAATGTGCTCGGAGTGAAATTTTGTGCTTAATGAATGGTTTTTTTGGTTACAAATAGATTAGCATTGCACTAACCAATCAATAAAAAACAACTTTTATTTGTCCATGGGTTACGTTCGCATACAAAAATCTCCCTTTCAGCCTCAAGATTGTTGGGACTACATTTCAGCAAGCAATGTCCTATGGGTTTCACGATATTCGCAACATCATTTAGCCTTACCTGGATGACCTTCCCACTCATTCTCGCAAGTGCCCAGACCATCCCCACCATCGTCAATATATTTTTCTTCATTGTAGACACTACAACGTTTTCTTAAACCCGCATAAATGTGTTTTCTGTGTAGAATCCAGATGACTCCTCGGCTTTATTGTTTCTAAGGATGGTATTTGCCTTTACCTACTTAAAGTCGAGGCCATTGTTACTTTCCCCCTCCATCTTCATTGCACAAACTACAAAGGTTTTAAGGAAAGGAAAATTTCCTTCGTCGCTTCATACCCAATTATGTTGGGCTAGCTACAAGATTTACCTGATTGCTCAAACAAGGGACACCCTTTGTCTGGGATGAAGTTTCCTTAAAGTCTTTCGATGACCTCAAGGCTATCCTCATAAATGCTCCTTTGCTACATCTCCTGGATTATCGTCACAATTACCTCCTTTACCTAGCTGCAGAACCTAGCACCATTGATATGGTATTAGTCCAAGATGACAATGAAGGCAACAAACATGTTATCTACTACCTTAGTCATAACCTCCTTGACATCGAAATGTGTTATGCCCATGTTGAGAAGTTGGATTTGTGTTATGCTCTTAACCTAAAAATGATACCCAAATATAGAATATGCGAAGAAAAGATACCCAGAACACAGAATATGGGAAGAAAAGATACCCAGAACACAGAATAGCAATGATTTTATTATTCAAAGAGTACTGTTCACTTGCCTCTTCGAGGGGGCAACCTCCAATGGAGCAGAGCTTGATTACAAAATAAGACACGATGCTCCTCACAGGGAGTTTCTATCCTTTATATATGAATCATACATGCAATACCACGGGCCAATACCGTGGTATTACTAATACCATATATCTAATACTACGACCCATTTGCAACTAACTATGGTTCCGTTATTAATTGTGGATTAACCACTTACAATTATTAATATGGGCTTTATTGACTCTTGACTATGACGTGGTCCCATTACATAGATAAGGGGGTTAGGGTGGGACCCTAACATGCCCTCCCCCTTAAGACTAGCCTTGTCCTCAAGGCTGAAGCTGTGGAAACTGCTGCAGAATAGTGGTTGGCTCCCAAGTTGCATCTTCCGGAGAGGTGTCTTTCCATTTGACTAGGACTTCCTTAATCATGCGGCCACGCAGTTGGTTGACTCGTGTGTCGAGGACCTGTTCTGGTTGAAGCTAGATGGACCCTTCTTCGTCCAATTCCGGTAGACTAGTCTGAATTCTAAAAACGTTCCCAATCACTTTATTAAGGCATGAGACATGAAAAACTGGATGGATTTTTGCAGTAGGTGGAAAAGCCAACTTGTAGGCCACTTCTCCAATGCGTTGAAGTACTTGATATGGTTCGTAGAATTTGGGAGAGAGTTTCTGACACCCCTTGTCTTTGAGTGATGTTTGCTTATATGGTTGGAGCCGTAAAAAGACATAATCCCCTTCTTGAAATTGGCGCTCTGAGCGATGCTGGTCTACCTATTGCTTCATGCGGTTCTGAGCCTGATGAAGGTTCTCTTGAAGATGGGCGAGCATGGTTGCGCGGTGTTGTAGGAGTTTATACACTGCTTGGAGTTTTGAGCATCCCTTGAGATACGAAGTAGGTGAAGGCGGGAGTTGACCATATACTACTTCATAGGGAGTCATTTTGGTGGTGGCATGATAGTTGGTGTTATACCACCATTCAGCCAGAGGTAGCCACTGTACCCAAAGGTGTTGTCTTTCTGAAGTGAAACACCTAAGGTAGGTTTCTAGACATTTGTTGACGGCTTCGGTTTGACCATCTGTTTGTGGATGATAGGAAGTACTGAGTTTTAGTTGAGTGCCTTGTATTCTGAAGAGTTCCTGCCAAAAATTGCTGGTGAAGATCGAGTCATGGTCGGGCACAATAGAAGTGGGCATGCCATGCAATTTGAAGATCTGATCCATGAAAGATTGAGCAACCAAAGTTGGTGTAAACGAGTTGGGAAGAGTGCAGAAATGAGCATACTTCGACAATCGGTCCACAACCACCATGATGACTGACTTGTTTCCTGACTTTGGAACACCTGTAATGAAATCCATCGAAACCTCCGTCCAAATTGATGCCGGAATGGGTAATGGTTGTAATGTGCCTGGTGTGTTGACGGTTTCCCCTTTGTGGTGTTGATAGACATCGCATTCTGCTACGAAGGTAAGGATGTCCTTTTTCATGCCTGTCCAAAAAAATGATCTTCTGGTGCGAGCATATGTCTTCTGAAAGCCCGAATGTCCTGCAATGGGAGATGAGTGCATCTCTGCAAAAATGCGACTTTTGAAGGTGGATGTTGGTGATATTACGACTCTGTCCTTGTAGCGAAGAATATCATCCTGCCACGAGTAGCCCTTGGTGGAATTTGGATTGGCTTGTAATTGAGAAATGAGTTTGGAGAGCTTGGGGTGTGAAAACCATTCCCTGCGAGCTTCTTCAATCCATTCTGAAATGGGGAGGGAAATTGCTAGCAGTGTACTTTCCTCCTCAAATTGGCGAGATAATGCATCTGCTACACTATTGTCTTTCCCTTTCTTGTAAATGATCTCATAATCATATCCAGCATTTTGGCTAGCCATTTATTTTGTTGTGGAGAGGATAGGCGTTGCTCCAAAAAATATTTAAGACTGTGATGATCTATGCGGATTTGGAAATGTCGCCCCAATAAATAAGGTCGCCAAGTGTCGACTGCATGTAAGATGGCCATCATTTCCTTCTCGTAGGTAGATTGGCCCAGATTCCTACCACTGAGTTGTTGGCTTGTGAAGGCCAACGGTCGCCCTTCCTGCATTAAGACCGCCCCAATACCTGTACCCGAAGCATCACATTCAATGACCAAATATTTGGTGAAGTCAGGTAGTGCTAAAACTGGAGTGGAACACATGGCATTTTTTAGAGCTGTAAAGGCCTGTTGTGCTTCCTCATTCTAGAAGAATGAATTTTTCTTTAGGAGTTGGGTGAGGGGCTTCGCTATGCGACCATAGTTGCGGACAAATTTACGATAATAGCCTGCGAAAATTATACCCTGGTACAGGAACCCTTCTCCACAACTCCGATCTAGTGGATCTGAGAGATCTGAATGGTGGATCTGGCGGCGGGATAGACTGATGCTGCGGATCTGCTAGATCTTAATAGATCTGAATGACTGATTTCTTCTGCAGCTGCACTCCTTTGCACCAACGGATCTGGAATAGATGTGTTATCCCCCGATAGAAAAGGGAACTATGGTCTTGAGGAGTGTCAGGTGCTACAGATCGCGATATACATAAGGGTCTGGCAGTAGTACTCGGCCCAATGTTTCAGGGCTCTAACTAAGGAGGATCGACTGTACCCTTAGCCGTACAACCTGACTACCCTATCGTACGGGTGAGTAATCTCTCCAAGTGCTGTTCTCGGTGTACTGTAGCCATAAGACGGCCGATGGTTTATCTATGGCGAGGTTTCAAGGGAGCCTAGGGGGCTTCCTATATACCCAAAGGGTACGTGGAAGACAGTCCATGCGTGGTTCTGTCTAATGCACTACTACTCGAAGGGGTACCCACAGGGGTTACAAGGGAGTCCAACAGATGTGACCACCTCTTGTATTTCCTGCGTGCATGTCTCCCCAAATCCGCAGGTTTATGCGCTCAACGACAGATCTCGTGGTTTAAAGACGCCAGAACACGTCTCGAGCTGAAAAAAAAATTGCTAAGAAATGGAGATCCCATCGGCCCTGGAAAGTGCTCTGATACCACTTGTTATGCTCTTAACCTGCAAATGATACCCAAATATAGAATATGTGAAGAAAAGATACCTAGAACACAGAATATGCGAAGAAAAGATACCCAGAACACAGAATAGAAATGATTTTATTATTCAGAGAGTAATATTCAGTTGCCTCTTCGAGGGGGCAACCTCCAATAGAGCAGAGCTCGATTACAAAATAAGACACGATGCTCCTCACAGGGAGTTTCTATCCTTTATATATGACTCATACATGCAATACCATGGGTCAATACCGTGGTATTATTAATACCATCTATCTAATACTACGACCCATTTGCAACTAACTCTGGTTCCGTTATTAATTGTGGATTAACCACTTACAATTATTAATATGTGCTTTATTGACTCTTGACTATGACGTGGTCCCATTACATAGATAAGGGGGTTAGGGTGGGACCCTAACAGATTCCAAGGTTGAGCATATGCCTTCTTCCGCTGTTTCTTCCTCCTCCTCTCCTCCTTCGCCTTGTGAAAGTTTCACATCTAGTAACCAGGATACTAAGAAGAAGAAGAAGAAGACAAAGACAAAGAAGAAGTTTGATAAGCACGAGGTCACCTGTGATGTTATTTCTTCAAGTACATCTCAGGTCGTACCACCCTCCGCTCCTCTACAGAAGGTTAAGTTTCCTTGTAAATTATGCAAGGATGACCATCTTCTTCGTGACTATCCTGTTATTCCGAGGATCTTAGAAGTTTGGTCTCACATTCTGGCTCATCCCTCATCATCCTCTAAAGCTCATGATGATGCTACCCTATCAACTAGCAGTGGTAAGAAGAAAGGGAAGATTCATTTCCCCTATAGACTGTGTGAAGGAAACCATCCCATTCACCTTTGTCCGTTCATGGATCAAGCTTCCGCCATTTTGGCAAGTCTTACAGCTTCTTCACCTCAACTTCATGTTGGTTATCAGAGGCTCTCTTCAGACTCTCTCCCTGTTGACAAAGACATTGACTTAGATCCTTCTCTTGTCCATCCTCCTCTTTCTGAACCTGGCTGTGCTAAGCCTGTTCCAGACAACCCATTGGTCGAAGAGAGTGTCAACATGGATTCACCACCTGTCGATCACTCTGTTCCAGAGGAGCATCCTGATTATATTGCTCATGTTCTTCTCATCTCATGATATTCTCCAAAATCCAAGAACAGCCCTCCTGATTCAGTGAGCCCTTCTTTGATTCCTGTACATGGGGGCAATCATATGATACCCCCACCAAGTAGTTCAGTCATTTCCTTTTATTGGAGTCACTTGATTTCTTTCCACCTTCCATCCTCTGTGCCTTTCCAGATTACAGTACATGCCTATGATAAGGCAATACATGGCACTATCTTGGATGAGGGTGCGTCGGTTAGCCTCATGCCATTCACTACTTGGCAAGCTTTATGCTCCCCACAGCTTGTGCCGGTCATACAGAAACTATTGGCGTTTGATGGAGGAACCAGTCAACCCTTAGGGATCCTTCCAAAGTTCCCTATTACTTTGGGAGGCAAAACTATCTGTATCGACGTGATGGTTGTCCAAGGTGCTTTAGATTTCAGTCTTCTCCTTGGCCGTGACTAGGTTTATGCCATGGGGCCCCTTGTCTCTTCACTTTTCTATGTGGTTTGTTTTCAACACGATAGAAGAATGGTGACTATTGATCAACTATCATTCTTTAGTCACTCGGTGCCTTATGCACCACCATCATCCCCCATTGGTTCTCATTCGTAAGCAGCACCTTCCTTGCCATAGGTCAATTTTGTGGCTACCCATTCTGTCTTGGCCTCTACTACTGATCATGCAGATGGTCTCGTACACCATTTTCTGGGGGCATTGGAACCTGATCTGTCATTGGTGTCTAATGACATGTGTTCCTCCTGGAGCGTGCTTCTTCCTTGTGGTGAAGATCTCTTGGGAGCCATGTTTTTGTACGGCCTATGAACAAGTGTTCCAAGGATAGTTTGTTCCTGTGTCAATCTCATTAAAAAATGAAACTGAGTGTCTTAAGGATAGTTTTTATCTTGTGATGACCTCGTTAAAAAATGAAACTGCCGAAATCATTCTCACACTCAAATTAAACAAGGATCAACGAGGAGATTTCTTGATCTTGTGTCAACCTCGTTAAAAAATGAAACAAGGGTTATGAGGATAGTTCTTTTAATGTGTCAACCTCATTAAAAAATGAAACAACTCCCATTTTCAAATCGAGTCTTTGATTAAGATCTCGTAAAATTGAATTCGAGTATTTCCAAGATCTCGAAAGTGAACCTTCATTCCATCCACCTTGTTGAATGCAATGAACCTTGGGGGGCATGCACCTCGATTTGCGTCATTATACTGGGGGAATTTGAACTTATAACAAGCATAGATTCTTGTTTCAAGATTGTGTAAACATGAAACCGAATCCAAGCAGAGTTCTCCATGGTTCAAGCTTGTGTAAAAATGAACCCATACCCAATTTACATCTCGTGATTGCCATTTTTATCCGCTAAATTCTGCTAGATGATCCTTGGTTGTTTCATTCCATCGCCACCATCTCTTTGGCCAATCATATGCTCTCACTTGGTTGTTTTTCCTTTCCTGAGGAACCGCAACGATGAGTGGTTTTATAGCCACTTAACCATTACATGTTTCGAGCAGTACTACCATTGCCAGAAATAGTTGCTACCCTTTATACCACTCGTTCTTCTAGGATGAGTCACCTTTAAGCTCTTTTCTGACTCGTAAAAGAGGAAAAGATTTCCGAGTTTTCCCTTTTGACTCATTAAATGGAATAAAAGGCAGTCCACTTTGAGCTATTTTCGGACCAGATAAACATGAAAAGATCCCCAAACTTTTGTCGTTTTAGGTTCGATACTGGTTACACAACGACGTGTCTTCGATCACTTTTCTACTTTTTCGGATCGAGGCCACTAATTACAAAAATTACTCCTTGATCGTAATGGTCAAGTGGTTCTCTCGAGTATTATTTTATACTTTTTCGGGCTCGAGGGACACAAATTTATGAAAAGGGACCCCCCCGGAGTTTTCTTTTTTGTGTCTTTTCAAACTCTCTAAATATGAAAAAGACTCCAAGTTTTCCCTATGTTGGACTCGTTAAACCGTGACGACATTGGACTGGTCACCATGATGAGACTCGAGCTTCTCCTTCTTAGGGCTCGTTAAATTATCACTAAGTTGGATTCGTCTGAAGGTCGAACTTATATTACAAGCATATGCTATCCCCTTCAAGCTTGTTTTAAAAAATAATTGGGGTACGTGCTAGAAATGGTGGGGGAAAATTTGGAAGTCACCATTGGTTACCCGCGGCAGCTAGTCACTCTTGAACATAGACACTTTTGCTTCTTGTTGGGTTGGGATATCCACACATCATCATTTGGCCTTCTGGGGTTTTGGATTGCCATTTTGCCTCATTCCATCTGATCCAATTTTGTCTCCATTAAGCCTCTGATCCCTTTGTGACAAAATGCTGCCACCTTCCGGAGTTGTGTTGTCGATATGTTCAACAGTATAATCCTTCTGTAGTTCACACCCTTACCTCCTCCTCCGATATTTTTATTCACCATCTACCACTTCTTCCTTATCTTGTGTCGTTGATGGAGGAAACATTATGGCCCTCCTGTGATAGATTGCCTCCTGTAGATGCTAGTTCATTATCCAGGAGATTGGTCTAGAGATCCCTTTCAATATCTTGGAGCTTGCATGCCTCAATGGAAAGTTCTTCGTGCCTGACAATAGCCTTTCATCCTTGGTCCTCGATTGGGTGATTCCACGAGTGTTTGAATTCAACTCATTTTTCACGCTTAGTGGATTGTATTGGACAGTACCTTGAGAGCCATTAGCATTATTTGTGGTTTATCTCACGCTTGTTAATGGTTTTCATCATTGCCTGGTAATCAAGCGACTTTCTATTATGCTTGACCTTAGCACATCTATTCACATGCTAGAATTTGTACTATGATCTATTGGGTTTCAAGACCCCGAACTAATATTACATATGTTCGGGCTGCGTGGATTGGTTCGTGATTACATACATGAATCTTTGATGGATGGCTGCGACCATATTTGAGTCTTCATGGGTGGCTGCAACCATACCTTTATCATTATCATGGTCTTGTCAACTGGGTGGGTGTGTCCATACCAAAGACCAATTTTCATATGTCTTTTGGATGGTTGTGCCCATGCCTAAACTACATGTATTTCACTATTAGAGATATCAGTTGTACTTGAGCCTACAGGATCTTCGAGGCGGTATTCCAGTTCAAACAGTTTCGTAAAGCATTTCACCCCTCCCACTCTCTCGGGCTTCATGTTTTAGGGGGAATTTGTTACACAGTAATTTGTCAGTATCCTCTTATCAGTCCCTCTGCTATGTCATGTGTCAAATTAACATGTTCATATCTTCCCCACCAATGTAAAAAGATTAAGCAAATGCTCTCTGATGCTGCAAGTTGACCCTCATTCCCTAAGTTTCTACCTCTTCGTGAGTAAACCCTTAATATACACAATGGTCCCCCATCATAAACGGTCTTATCACGACCCCGTCGCAGGTGTACGCCTATTTCCTGTGATGGTAGAATTTCAAGGCCCGGTGTGAGGCTATTAGCTATTTATTGCGACGATTGTTATGCATGCATTGCCCCTGGATGTCAGCCTGCTGGATGTCTCTACACCTAGTTGTTGGGTCAGTTTGGGTCACCCTTCCCTCTCAAGGATGGTAGTTCCATCTTTTGTGCTATGTTCCTTGAGGATAAGCTCCCTCTCCCTCATTTCATGGAGAATCCTTCTCCTATAAAATCACTCACCATTGCTATGATCTGCTAGTTCTTTTGAGTTTGGTAGATAGCTTTGGTGTGAGTGTGACAAGTGTGTGATTGATAATAGTTTGTAAGAGGTTGTGGAGTGCCCTTAACTTTGTATTAAATCTTGTGAGTGAGAGAGAGATATTGTTTGTTTGGGAGACCCATCCTTGAGAGTGAATGCTTGAAGAAACATACTGGCTGGACACTTTGAGAAAGCTTGTGACTTCAAGACTTGGTTGTAAGATTTGCTCTTGATTCATTATTAATACAATCAATGATTCTTTTCTATGTCTTGTATCTAATTTACTTGGTAGTTCATGATTTATTGCCTTTATGAGTAAATTTCTCAATTACGTGCTCTGTTGTTCACCCCTCCCACTCTCTCGGGCTTCATGCTTTAGGGGGCATCTCTTACTCAGTAATTTGTCACTTTCCTCATCTCAGTCCCTTTGCTGTGTCATGTTTCAAATAAACATGTTCATATCTTCCCCACCAATGTAAGAAGATTAAGCAAATGCTCTCTGACGTTGAAAGTTGACCCTCATTCCCTAAGTTCCTGCCTCGTTGCCAGTAAACCCTTAATATATGTGAAAGTCCCCCATCATAAACAGTCTTATCATGATCCCGTCATAGGTGTACACTTGTTTCCTATGACGGTAGAATTTCAAGGCCTGGCGCAAGGCTATTAGCTATTTATTGCGATGACTAGTCTGCATACATTGCTTCCTTGTGATGTCGTCATGGAGACTTAGTTTACAGCTAATGACGATTTAGATTGGGTGAATTTGTTCCAACAATCGGCCTTCTGGATGTCTCTGGACCTAGTTGTTGGTTCAGTTCGGGTCGCCCTTCCCTCTCTCGGATGGTAGTTCCATCTTTTATGCTACCTTCCTTGAGGATAAACTCCCTCCCTCATTTCATGTAGACTCCTTCTCTTATAAAATCACTCACCATTGCAATGATCTGCTAGTTCTTTTGGTTGGAGAATGCTGCTAGTTCTTTTGATTTTGGTAGATAGCTTTGGTGTGAGTGTGACAAGCGTGGGATTGCTAATTGTTTGTAAGAGGTTGTGGAGTGCCCTTAACCTTGTATTAAAGCTTGTGAGTGCGAGAGAGATATTGTTTGTTTGGGAGACCCATCCTTGAGAGTGAATGCTTGAAGAAACATACTGGCTGGACCCTCCGAGAAGGCTTCCAATGTTAATACTTGGTTGTAAGCTTTGCTCTTGATTCATTATTAATACAAACAATGGTGATTTCCTATGTCTTGTATGTAATTTATTTGGTATCTCATGATTTCTTGACTATATGAGTAAATAGATCATTGTTGTTCTTGGTTATGTGTTTTGTTATTTTCTTGTGGTGTTTCAGGTTGATTTCTCATCAAGGAGAAGGAAACGGAAGCTAGAGAAGTGCAATGAAACTTCATCAACCACCGGTTTGAGGTAGGTCTCCAACGATGACTATTTAAGGGAATCAATTGTTGTTTTGTCTTTGTTGTGACTAGACCCACTCTAGGGCTAGAGGGTTTGCATTTGTCCATAGAGGGAACACTTTCCTACTTCACAACGTGGCATATTCCAAGGACGATGATGAGGAAGAGGTGGTGGACTAGGTCGAGGGCATGGGCTGGTAATCTGCTATAATTGTGACGAAGCAAGGCACTTGGCGCGAGATTGTACAAACCCCACACATCCGTTGTGTCAATATTATCGACAATTTGACCATGTGATAGAGGAATTTCCAATCCTTATGGAAAAGATGAAAGAAAAGAAGGTGTAGCCCCAACAACCTATGCAAAACATTTAAATGATGAGGGATGAGCCCCATGAAGAAGATCAAAGCATAAATATAGTGACAATAAGTGGTATGGCGACTGTTGTAGATAATGGTAAGAAACCTAAGGATGACGGGTGGGTGCGCAATGCTGCTAAGAAGGAATTAGACTTTGATCTTAATCATGCTAAAAACACCTTCATGGAAGCCTGAAGGAAATGCTGGAGACTAGCGCGACACAAGAGGTAGATCCTTCGGTACTAGCTACTTTTCTGAAGACCTGTATGAAGTTACTGCATGATAAGAAAGTGGTATAAGGGTTGCAAGAATTAATTGAAAAGTACAAAAATAACGAAAAGACTCCTATTGAACAGTGCACATTGAGAAATATTGGTAAGCATAAGAAGCAAACAGGGCGCAAAATGAGGCTGACTGCACAAATAGGAGAATATGAAATGGACCAGGTATTCTTGGATCTAGGATCGGATGCCAATGTCCTGCCTAAGAAGACATGGGAGAGAATGGGAAGACCTACATTGCATTGGTCTCCTATTTAGTTGTGCATGGAAAATCAACAGAAGATTATTTTGACGGGGCGCTTATATGGGGTAACAATGGACATTCAGGGTGCGAGCGTGTTGACTGCCTTTGAGGTCACTGAAAGAGCGGATGATAGTAAACCATACCCTGTGCTACTAGTAATTGACTAGGCTCTTGATATGAATGTGATAATGAACTTGAAGAAGCAAAAGATGACATTTTAAAAGAAGTCACTCAAGGTTGTCGTGCAACTAGACCTTGGAGAAGGAGCACATTATACTGAACTTGTTCACGAATTCATGGAAAGTGATGATGATCTGGATTAGATACACAAGATCACAACATGAGATGAATATTGGATCAACCCTACGGCCGATGGATGAATTGTGTGGGGTAGGCATAGCTCCTACACCTCAGATTCGGATGAGGAGCTTGAACACTGGCATAATCGACTGCATGAAGTATCTATGCTCCGTTTCAGTATGAAGACCAAATCACTCCAGTGTGTCTCAACTGAGGTAAGGAATCTTACGCATTCTGATGGTTTAACTGATGTGGATCTATTTGTAGATGAATTTTAAAAGGAAGTACCAAAAAAACATCACTTCTAGGCACTAGAGTTGGCATTGTGTGCTACGCCTTCCAATTTGTGCGGTATGCATAAGGAGAGCTTCGCTAGATAGAAAGAATATAGAATGACGATGAAGTTGAGATTTGGATATGCTAATACCCGAATGATAGAAAAATATAGTGGGAAGGATGATCCACACGGTCATTTGGCATGATGAACTAAGGACTAAGGAACAAAACCACAACCATAATGGGTGCACATTTTTTGTCATACCTTAGATACAATTCCAATGAATTGGTATTTGGAGACGAAGCTTCATCATGGAACATGAATGGGAAATATTAAGGGAGAACTTTATATTAACTTTATGTTGGCATTATGGCACAGGTTTGGCACTATGGCACAGGTCTTGGCCTTGATGGCAATGCACTCAGGTGGCAGATTATAGTTCAATCTCTCAGAATGGAAGAAAACTTCATATACGCAGGTTCCTTTTAACAGATCATGTATATACACGGTATTGATGATAAAATGTCTCGTATGCATATACACACAATTTCATGCACGAAAAAGTGCATACATGTGGGAAAGATTATTTTTAGGTCCATGGTGATTGGACCTATGGTTTTAGACCTTGGTATTGTGTCTAAAATATTGAACCCAGGTATTGGGTCCCTAGTATTAGTTATCTATGGTTTTGGGCCATGGTTTGAGTAAGGCCAAGACTATAAAAAGGAAGAGATCATTTGGCAAGTGAATTGACTCAAGTGTTGAATATCTTATGAGGAGCCAAATCTGGAATATTGGTGATTGGTTTATGGTCCATAGCTGGATCTGAATCAAGGACGAACCTGAGCATTACAAGATGGATAAGTTCTATTGAAGGGTCAAATCTCAAGGCTTGAATAGTAGTATCTTTGTGTGATTTTGATCTATTATATTTGACGCATGAATTGATCTATGAATCTGATAATCTGGGTATAATTAATGCTTGAATACTTGAAAAGGGAAAACTGTCTTTCATAGATCTGTACACAGGTTTGGCACAGCGAAGGCGCATATACACACTAGTTTAGTAATTCCAAGAAGTGTATATGCAGGTTTGCCTTTATACAGATGTGTATGCATGCAGGTTCCTCATCTTGAAGTAGCGTACATCTCATAAAATATGTTTTAGCTACTTCGGTTTATTGCTGCAGTATTCTGGGTTCAGGATCGGTGTCTGGTTACTGTTATTATTCTAGTTACAACATTCAGAGAAGTGAGTGTTTGATTCAGTATTGGGTTGTACAAAGAAGATTGGTTGATGCAGATATACTTGTGTTTGATTGATGTTATTCATGGATCCAGTCTGAAAATTTATGAAACGTGGTCCCTAGAAGAAAAGAGAAAGTTGTAGCCTTCTGTAGGTCAGCACCTACGTACTAGTACCTCAGCTAGTACAAGAGCTAAGGGGGTTGTAGCTCCCTTCCAGGAGAAGCTAGAGAACAAGAGAAGGTTGTAGCCTTCTGCAGGTTTCAGCCTGCGTACTGGTATAAGACTGCACTAGTACAAAAACATTGTAAAAAGAAGTTTCTAAATTAAAAGAAGATAGAGACAAATTGCAGCAGGTGGTATTCACCCACATTGGGTTTCCACCTTATATCTTGTGTTCTTGTGTGTGACTGTCTGCTCTATTTTTTGTTTCTGGTTATTGTTTATATGGTTCTGACATACAAATTTATGAAAAACATCTGAAGAATAAATTAAATTATAAGTCTGCAACTTATATGCTAGTTTCATTAACTGAAGTTGCGTATATACGCTGTTTTCACTAACTCAAGTAGCATATACAAATCTATTTATGAAATGAAAAATAATTGACTTGATAATACTGATTCACCCCCCCTCTTAGTATTATTTCTAACAATTGTTATCAGAGCAGGTCCTTTAGAAGAAGATTGATCGCTTGAAGGAAGATCTATCATCATGAGCAACTATGGAAATGAGGCATCAATCAGGCCACCAATTTTTGATGGAAGCAACTTCGTCTATTGGACGGTAAGAATCACAGCCTATCTTCAATCTCTTGGTACAGAAGTCTGGGATATCATAGAAACATGATACACATTTCCATCAGCAACTCCTACAAATACGGCTGGTAAAAAGCAGTATGAAACAAATGTTAAGGCTATCAATACTCTATTAGGGAGTCTATCTCAATCAGAATTCGTCAAGGTTATGTAGCTCAAAACCGAAAAGGAAATATGGGACAAGATCGTTTTGAGCTATGAAGGAGATGATCAGGTAAAACAAGCAAAACTACAAACTCTCATAATTCAATATGAAAATCTGAGAATGCACAATGATGAAAGTGTGGCTAACTATTTCTTACGCATTGATGAGATTGTTAACTGTATGAAAAACTTGGGTGAAAAAATAAAATAAGTTGTTCTGGTTGAAAAGGTTCTAAGATCCTTGTCTTCTAAGTTTGATTCAAAATTTTCTGCCATAAAAGAAAAGTAGGACCTATAGAGCATTACCATGTCACAGCTGCATGGAATCCTGACTGGTTACGAAATGAGGAAAGGAGGACCATCAGACAGGAGAGAAGCTGCATTCAAAGCCTCAGGAAAAGGAGATTACAATGAGTCAGGACATATGTCAGCAGGAGTGGAAGAATCAAACTTTGTCAAGAACCTTCAACGAGGGACTGGAAGATTCAGAGGTAAGCTACCTTTCAAATGCTTTGCTTGTGGAAGAGTCGGTCACTATGCTGCCAAGTGTCCTCATAAAGATAAAGGTAAGGAACCAGTTAGATGGAACAGAAAACAAAATGTAAGTAAGAAGAGCTATTATACACATGAAGACAGTGATGGACATTCAAATAGTGATGAAGATGAACAATGTAATGATGATAGACTTTTGATGGACTTTGAAGATGATGATTTCTTGGATGCTATAGATGAAGAAGGTCTTTATGAAGAAATTTATAAACTTAAAATTTGTTTAGAGGAAAAGAATATGATTGTAGATACTCTGACATTCCAACTTGCTGAAAGAGATAAACACAATGAAAAGTTAGAATGTGAAATTGTGGGACTTAGAAAAGAAATTGAGAAAACAAAAGCCTTTAATCTTAGATTTGCTAAAGGATCTGAAACTTTAGATGAGATTATCAAAGTGTAGAATTCTCCTCTAATCAAGACAGGTCTTAGATATTCTAAAGAAGCATCGAAGCCATCCACCTCCAAAATTTATCTTGATGTAGCAAGGAAAAGTGAACAGGTTGAGAATCGACAACAAAGGCATAATGCAGATCACCAAGTAAAACAATCTATTTCAAGGATGAACAGGGAGCACCAAGTAAATCAAGGGAAATTTACATCAAGGATGAATAAAAGCTACAACCAACCGTAGGTAAATTGTTCTCAATTTTCCTCAAGAATGGATGTCAATAGAAACTACAATCATTTGGTCGGTAGGTTTGATAATCACAAGAGTTTCCTCAATGGCCAATGTTTCTCTTGTCATAATTTTAGACACAAAGCTACTCAATGTGTTGCCTACAAGACCATCATGACTAGAGAAGCTCAAAAACAAAGAAGTATGACTAAGATCATGAAAAGAACCTACAATAACTTTTCTGCTCTTGAAAATGAAATATAATGTTCTATTTGTAACAACTTTGGTCATGAAGATTCTGAATGCAGGAGTAGGTTTCGGCAAACAACTCAGAAGGAGAAAGCTTCATTGAGTCCCAAAACATGGAGAAAGAAAGAACTACAACTAGAAAGATGTGGGATAGCCTTATATGCAAAAGGATAGGAAAATCAGTGGTACATCGACAGTGGATGCTCGAAACATATGACAGGTGATAAAGAAAAACTTCAGTCATATAGTGCATTAGAAAAGGAAAAGAAGGTCTCATTTGGAAATGACACTTCTGCACTCATAAAAGGTAAAGGTTCTGTTCATTCGAAAGAGAAGGTCAAAGCTAGAAATGTTATGTATGTTGATGGCTTAAAGCATAATCTATTGAGTGTCAGTCAAATGTGTGATCAAGGAAATGAGGTAATATTTTGATCAAATGGATGTATTGTTCGCGAGCTTGGAACAGGAGAAACAATGATCAAAGGCATAAGAACTCCAAATAATTTATACGTACTCAAAGGAGGACAACAACAATGCTATCTAAGCAAGAATGATGAACACTGGCTATAGCACAGAAGATTATGGCATCTAGGTTTCTCTCATATAAGGAAAGCATGCAAATATCAGTGGTTCGTGATCTCCCTGACATTAGAATTCCAGACAATACAATATGCAAATCATGTCAGTTTGGTAAGGAAACCAGAACTAATTTCCATGAGAAGGAAGGATCAGCTATCAAGCCACTTGAACTTGTCCATACTGATATATGTGGTCCAACTAGGAAGACGTCACCTCGAGGAGAAGATTACTTCATATTTTTTATTGACGACTTTTCAAGGATGTGTTGGATAGGACTTATGAAGTATAAATATGAAGCTTTCAAAAAGTTAAAAGCATTCAAAGCCTTGGTTGAAAACGAATCAGATCGCAGAATCAAATGCCTTAGGTCTGATCGTGGAGGGGAATTTACCTTGGATAAATTTTTCAATTTTTGTGAAGAACATGGAATAAGAAGGGAATTCTCTACTACAAGGACTCCTCAGCAAAATGGAGTAGTGGAAAGGATGAGCAAAATGGTTCAACAAATGGCTCGTGCTATGCTTGATGAGTCTAGAACTCCCGCAACCTTCTAGGGTGAAGCTGCATTTGCTGTAGTTACTATTCTCAACAAGACAAACATCTGGGTAAACAACACTCAAACTCCTCATGAACTTTGGTATGGTAAGAATCCCATGGTAAAATATTTCAAAATTTTTTGAAGCAAATGCTACATCAAAAAGACTGATGAAAACCTTAGCAAGTTTGAACCTAGAGTAGATGAAGGCATTCTCCTTGGTTACTCTCCCCACAGCAAAGCATATAATTGTTACAATAAAAGACTTGGAAAAATTGTTGAAAGTATTGATGTAGTGGTTGATGAAGAAGGAAACACTCCTAGGCAAGTAAAATCTGAAGATTTCGAAGATGATGAGGACTATCCTTCAACATCAAATCTGATTCATGATGAAGAAGAAACCCATGAGGCACCAGAAGAAAAAATAAGGATAGAAGAAAAGACTCCATCTAGGTACATTCAGAAGAATCATCCAGAAACTCAAATTTTGGGACAGAAAGAGGCAGGTGTACAAACAAGGAGAACCATTTCAGAAGCTTCTAACTATCTAGCATTGCTCTCCTCCACGGAACCACAAAATGTAAGAGAGGCATGCAAAGATGAATGTTGGGTCAATACCATGGATGAAGAACTTGAGCAGATTGAAAAGAATAACACTTGGGAGTTGGTTCCTAGACCAAAAGATAAGAATGTCATAGGGACAAAATGGATATTCAAAAACAAGCTGAATTAAAATGGAGAAGTTATTAGGAACAAGTCCAGACTTGTTTGTAAAGGGTATGCTCAACAAGAAGGTATAGACTTCGAAGAAACTTTTGCACCAGTTGCTAGACTTGAGGCAATAAGAATGTTCCTTGCTCTTTCTAACTTTTAGAAGTTCAAAGTATTTCAAATGGATGTGAAATCTACCTTTTTAAATGGGGACTTAGATGAAGAAGTGTATATTGAGCAACTAGATGGATTCATCCTTGGAAATGATCCTAAACTTGTATGCAGACTTAAGAAGTCACTATATGGTCTTAAACAGGCTCCAAGGGCTTGGTATTATTTTCTGGACAAATACCTCCATCAACTAGGTTTTTCAAAGGGATCAACAGATAACAATCTATATATAAAAATTGATAATGATAAATTGTTAATACTTGTTGTGTATGTTGATGATATCATCTTTGGTAGCAATGAAGAAGCTATGAGTCAAAACTTTGCTTTGGTGATGTAGAAAGAATTCGAAATGTCTTTGCTTGGTGAGCTGACATACTTTCTTGGTTTACAAATCCAACAAAATAAAGACGATATCTTTTTATCACAAACCAAGTACCTCAAGCAGATCTTAAATAAATATGGCATGGAAGATTTGAAACCAGTATGTACCCCTATGGTAACAAGATGCAGCCTCAGCTCAAATGATGAATCAAGAGTAGTACATCAACCAACCTATAGATTCATGATTGGTAGTCTGCTCTATCTAATAGGTACTTGGCTAGACATCATGCATGCAGTGGGAATAGTTGGAAGATTTAAGGAAAATCCAAAGGAAGCACACCTTCAGGAAGTTAAGAGGATTTTCAAATATCTTCAAGGAACACAAAACTATGGCTTATGGTATCCTAGAGATGCAGAACTCACACTTACATGCATATATAGATGCAAACTGGGCATGAAGCATGGATGATAGGAAAAGCACTAGTGGTAGTGCATTCTTTATGGGTTTCAGATTAGTAACTTGGTTTAGCAAGAAACAAAGTTCAATTGCTTTATCTACAGCTGAAGCGGAATATGTGGCTACTACATCTTGCTGCACACAACTCCTTTGGATGATGCAAACTTTGCAAGATTTTCAAATCACTTGTACTCCACCTATCTCCATATTTTGTGATAATACAAGTGCAATCAGTGTCTCAAAGAATCTTATCATGCATTCAAAGACTAAGCACATACCTATCATGTATCATTTTCTCCGAGAACAAGTGCTTGAACAAAAGGTCAAATTGGACTATGTTCCCTCCAAGGAACAAGTTGTTGATATACTCACCGAACCACTGCCCAGGGAGACATTTGAATACCTCAGACAGAAGCTAGGGGTAGTTGATGCATTATCTTACTGTTGAATCTTGTCGATTTTAGAGAAAAGTGGTTGTACGTGAGTTTCATGAGGTTGATATGAGTACATACGCTGGTTTATGTGGATACAGTTGCGTATATGTTGGTTGAATACAAATAGTGGGCTAGGCTCTGAGAGAAAAGAGTCTAATATGGGTATGTCAGAGACCATCTGGCACAAGTTCATGGGGAGAATATAATGCATTGTTGGCATTATCTCTATGTCATCTACTTCTTTTCTTATCAAGGTCATGTAATGACCTATCTTGGTTTCCCCACTATGCCTGGGATGGATGAAGTAATGTTCTTATTTTATTTTGTGTAAACTGCTAATGTGTCCCCACTTGGTTGGGTGGATGAGTCAATACTGGTATATCCCCATTTATTGAGAGATGGATGTATGTATGAGTCTTTGGTGATAGGAAGGTCGCTTATGATGTATAGAGTCATGATCTTACTTATAGACCATTTTCTACCGACCTAGCCTACAGTCAGGGGGAGCATGGACAGCACAGCAGACAAGAGGTTTCAGCATGGACTCAGGGGGAGCATAACCCTTTTCCCTTGATGTCAAAGGGGGAGAATGACTTTGAATGATGTAGGGTTGCCATCATGTCCAAAGGGGGAGATTGTTGGCATTATGGCACAGGTTTGGCACTATGGCACAGGTGTTGTCCTTGATGGCAACGCATTCAGGTGGCAGATTACAGTTCAAGCTCTCAGAATGGAAGAAAACTTCATATACGCAAGTTCCTTTTAACCAGATCGCGTATATACGTGGTATTGATGATAAAAAGTCACGTATGCGTATACACGCACTTTCATGCATGAAAAAGCACGTACGTGTGGGAAAGATTATTTTTAGGTCCATGGTAATTCTATGGTTTTAGATATTGGTATTGCATCCGAAATATTGAACCTAGGTATTGGGTCCCTAGTATTGGTTATCTATGGTTTGGGCCATGGTTTGAGTAAGGCCAAGACTATAAAAAGGAAGAGATCATTTGGAAAGTGAATTAACTCAAGTGTTGAATATCTTATGAGGAGCAAGATCTGGAATACTGGTGATTGGTTTATGGTGCATAGCTGGATCTGAATCAAGGAGGAACCTGAGCATTGCAAGATGGATAAGTTCTATTGAAGTGTCAAATCTCAAGACTTGAATAGTAGTATCTTTGTATGGTTTTGATCTATTATATTTGACGCATCAATTAATCTATGAATCTGATAATCTGGGTATAATTAATGCTTGAATACTTGAAAAGGGAAAACTATCTTTCATAGATTTGTACACAGGTTTGGCGCAGTGAAGGTGCATATACATGCTGGTTCAATAATTAAAAGAAGCGTATACACAGGTTTTCCTTTATACAGATGCATATGCAAGTAGGTTCCTCATCTTGAAGTACCATACATCTCATAAAATATGTTTTAGCTACTTTGGTTTATTGCTGCATTATTCTAGGTTCAGGATTGGTGTCTAGTTATTGTTATTATTCTAGTTACAGTATTCAGAGAAGTGATTGTTTGATTCAGTATTCGGTTGTACAAAGAAGATTTGTTGATGTAGATTTACTTGATGTTTGATTGATGTTATTCATCGATCCAATCTAAAAATTTATGAAACGTGGTCCCTGGAAGAAAAGAGAAGGTTGTAGCCTTCCGCAAGTTGCAGCTTGCGTACTGGTATAAGACTGCACCAATACACAAACATTGTAAAAAGAAGTTTCTAAATTAAAAGAAGATAGAGACAAATTGCAAAAGGTGGTTTTCACCCACATTGGGTTTCCACCTTATATCCTGTGTTCTTGTGTGTGACTGTCTGCTCTATTTTCTATTTCTGGTTACTTTTATATGGTTCTGGCATACAGATTTATGAACAACATCTGAAGAATAAATTAAATTATAAGTCTGCAACTTATACACTAGTTTCATTAACTGAAGTTGCGTTTATACGCTGTTTTCACTAACTCAAGTAGCGTATACAAATCTGTGTAGGAAATGAAAAATAATTGACTTGATAATACTAATTCACCCCCCCTCTCAATATTATGTCCAACACTTTCAACTTTAAGGATGAGTTTGCATGCACTGATGAAGCACTTGAGGAAATAAAAGCAACTATATTTGGCACACCTAAGGAACAGACAGAATGGGCTTAGCCTGATTGGAGTACACATCTGTGCCATGCACTGGAATGTTACAATGTGATTGTTGAAGAGGAAGAATAATTCCAAGGACTGGGGGAATTGGATGCTAAGGAGGGCAAGCCTATCACATGGCTCCCAAAGTATACCCCTTCATAGAAAGGAAAGACAAAATTCATGAATGACCCTGATTCTGAGAAATTTACAGTCTCAGCGCCCTTGTTACTAGAACATGATGAATTTAAATTCACAACCGTAGCACACATTCTGGTGCTGAAGAGAGAGGATTGGGATCTCACGAAACATGATATATTCCCTCATTTGGCTACCTACAAGTACATGAAGAAATTTATTACGAAGAAAACGGGGTTACATGGTTGGAACCCCTGCAATGGGTCAGAGGTTTTGAGTAGGCTGGGTTGTTGCACATGCTCTACATGCCACATTTTCACAGATCAATAATCAACACTATGTGTGTGCACCAACTGCTCATGCTAGTGCACGATGGGTTCTTATGGCTCGACAAACCCATCCCGATCACAGATATTCTAATCCATCGGATCACAAAGCTGTCATATAAAGGGGCAGACCCTATTAGGGATTTTGGAGGGAAAAGTGGAGAAAAGGAGCTCACCGATAAAATGAAGGCAAAGTTTGGGTTAGTAAATAAGTCGCACGGATATTCTATCTACTCCATTTAGGACCAGGCAGTGCAGTTCCCTGTCCAAATTATTACAAGAAAGATCATGAGGAAACGATGCGTGGACAAAGTTCTGATGCCAGTGGTGTCGTTGGCTGCCCAGTGCGTGAAGGGAGTACAATATAACTGGGCACAATATTTGTGTAAGGATTTCCTCACAAACTATCGTGAAGCATAGGAGGACAATAAGCCGTTTCACTATAAGTGGCTCTTATTGTCAATTGTCTTAGTAGCATGGAGACTGCCGAAGGATAGTCAATTTCCTCTGCGGGCAGAAGATTTACTAGAAGCAACGAAGTTTTCTTCGCTATGGTCGATAAAGGATTTGGTGTGGTTCAAAGAATCAATGATTTGCTGGATTTTAATGGAAATGGATCTTCAAACAGTAATCAGTCAGTGACCAAGGTTGTATCGAATCTTGTTCGAATAGTTGAAGGCCTTCACAGAGGTCAAGGCTAATTTTCATAGCGTCTCAATCAGGGCACAAAAAGACCCTAAGTATATTTGATACAAGCTGCCATACTTAGTATCAAAAACAAATGTGTAGGAGATTGTGGGTAGTTGGCCACCAGAGTGGCATGAAACCATGGAATTTGGTGTAGATACCAGTAAGGGTGCCAAGAGCTCTGTTGTGAAGATGACAACTATGTATAAGTGAAAAGAGGCAACACAAAAGGCTACACAAGAACTGGCTAAACAAAAGAGGAAAGAAGTTGTTGCTAAGGCAGTTGCGGAAAAAGAGCGCGCTACAAAAGAACATAATGATACAGAGGAAGTCAAATAATTGGCTTCCCATCATACAAATGAGCCAAAACAGTCAAATCATGAAGGAGGTGGGGGAGAGGAGCAAAGAACTCCATTCACGTTAAGGAAGTGTAGTAAGGAGACAACTGTAGGGCCAAGAAAGAAGCATAAATAAGATAAACATGTGTGCATTGACTCGATGAACCTCACATAGGGGGATCTCGATGAGATCGGAGATAAGGTAAGAGACACCACCATAGAGTTGTGGGAGAAGTTTGAACAATAATATATGCAAACACTAGGGATAATCTAGAAGGATCTACACAAGCTGCAGATCTAGACCGGTAGGATTGAAGCGAGCGTTGGGAAAGCGAGTGAGGTGAAAGATAGCCTGGCATAAGGAAGCAAGAACATAACAGAGCTAGAGAGGAATCTAGACATCAAATTCATTCCATTACTAGAAGGATCAGTCCATTTGGAATTAGAGGAAGACCACGTTGTGTTAATTATAATCAAGTGGGGGTAAACCTAGCCATGCTGCCACTTCCAACCCTTCGTGCGCCGCATCAGGGGGTTTTGAATGAGCTATGAATTAGGGAGAAGCATGTTGTTGCAGTGATCAGTGAATTAAAATTAAAAACGAGCAAATGTTCATGGAAAAGGCTTAGGCTCTAAAACAAATGGAGGAGCTGCAAGCACACAGTCAAAGCGCAAGCGTGTAAGACAATTCCCAAATTAAATATTCCAGAGGATGCTGCAGCGATAAAAAAATCAGAAAATTAGCTACTACAATCCGTGCATCAAAGGAAGAGATTGATAAAGCCATGTTCAATTTCCAGATGAATATCTCAGAGCTTCATTTAAAGTTAAAACCAACCACTCTGCTAAAGGTATAGGAGCAACTCAGAGTAGCTACTAAGGAAAACATGGGCACTATGGATACAATAGTCACAGAGTACGTGATGATATTTGATCAGGCTATGGAGTTATGGACAAATATGAAGGAGGACCCAAACCTGCAGAAGCATAACATAGACATCCGGGAAACACAACATAAGTTTTATGAAGAGTGGCTACGTGCACTTTGGCGCCAGTCTAATGCTTCACACGATTGCAGGAAGGAAAACAATGGTAATCACATAATGAAGAGGTACAAAGGAAAGAGGTCAAGGCCAGACTACAACCATGGATAGAGGAAGTCTGTCAGCTTACTCTATCACTTCAGGAAAAGTTAAAGATATTGTAGTAGACATAGAGAATGATGTGCTTAGCTATTGAAGGACCGAAAATGGAGAAGCTAGTAGAAGAGTGTAGTAGGCTATGGTATAGATCTTTGCTGATGTAGCAACATTGTAGGTCAAGTTCAACACCCTCTATAGCAAATTCGAGGTGCCACTTAAGTGACTCGAGGGTGAGTTACCATATTTGTATTGGGGCCTATTGGGATAGGGTCCTGAGGGTCAATTTTGGGTTTTTTTAACCAATCTTGTAATAGATTTTGTAAAGAATGTAAAGTCTCCACAAAATGTGAAGCAGGGTGCGCAACTAAGTAGGAGTCAAAGGGGATTTAGCCCCTTGTTTGGGTAAGTTATAGGTCGGTCTTTGAGACTCACCCATGGTCTGCTGACCATGGTATTATATGAAAAAATATATATATATTTGAGTCATAGCAAGTCTAAGTAATGAATGGAAGATAGAATATTATTGTTTTGGACAAGTTCTAAGAAAGGAAAGCTTTGTTTCATGTACTTAGGTGAAAGGGGAAGGCTCCTGTAGCTGAGTGCATGGGCCCCTGCAGTAGGGTGTGTAGGGTGGAAAAAGTCTGTAAATTGAACATTGAACTTAATAAAGACTAATTTGGAATAAATGTCTTTCCTCTATGTCTTATTCTTATTTCTACTCATGTTATGCTTTATCGCTCAATGATATATTTTCTGTGGAATATTGTGTAATTTCTACGCGGACCTATGGAATCCT
The DNA here is from genome assembly GCA_000404065.3 of Pinus taeda. NCBI lineage: Eukaryota > Viridiplantae > Streptophyta > Pinopsida > Pinales > Pinaceae > Pinus > Pinus taeda. Next base: position 242,922 of record APFE030598686.1, read on the forward strand.
TAATATTTATGCATGAACTAAGTAATCACCTATTTTTGTGAAGATAAAGGTTAAATTTGTTTTTCTTTCTATTGAATCGGGTAGATTTGTGTGACGGCAGATCTAGGGTCACTATTTGGTGTGCGAAAGTGGATAATTTGCTTCCTTTAGGTCTATAAAGTCTGATCACAAACCTTTGTGAAGGCTTAGAAGCCATTTTCTTAGAGATACAATAGTGGGCTATAGAAGGATACAGATCTGCGTGAAGGCAGATATGAGCTACAGAGGCTTAAGATCACTTATCACATGGTCTCTGGATGCAGAAAATTGGTTCTAGCATCCCCCAATACTGATTCGGGTGAGACTGCAACCCGCGTTATGCAAGTTGTTGCTGAAAGGGTAGCAACTAGGGTTTTGTTGGTTGGCGCAAACAAATTTGAACCTATGTGAGGCCCACTTAATCCAACATTAGGCCAACCATACATGTGGAAGTGACATGTTGTGTATGAATCTAGGCCTCGCATTATTATTATTACTTTTGGCAATAAGTTGTATAGGGTACCAAAAGTAGCACCACCTACCATCGTTTCCTTGATCACTATGAAGAGATGTATTAAGATCAGTTCCCAGACTGGGAAATTTTTTTTCCTTATGATTTTCCCTGAGGGAAAGAAGAATATGTGGCCACAACCTATAGAGATGGCTCCTCTACATGACAACAATAGATGGAAAACGTTGTAGAGGAGTATATCTTCACCTCATCCACATGGGTACATCTACACTGTTAGGTCAAGCACTCCATGGATATGACCCTAGGTGCATCGCTACCCAATGGACTAATCTCTCAATGATGTTTTATGGAGAATGATGAAATAAAGAGGCATATTCACGAGTTGTTTCAGAAAGGGAACATATGGCCAAGCTCATCACCCTGTGGGAGCCCGATCTTGTTGGTATAGAAGAAACATGTGACCTGGAGACTTAATATTGATTATCAGGTGCTGCACAATATCACTGTTTAGAATAGGTATCCAATTCCACATATTGATGACATTATGGACTAGCTCAAGGGGGAAAATATTTCAGCAAGATTGACTTGAATTCTGGTTATCACCAGGTACAAATAGAACCCTTTGATGTGTGGAAGTCTGACTCCAAATCCAAGGAGGGCCTTTCCAAATGGTTGGTCATGCCTTCTGGGTTGACGAATTCCCCCACAACCTTCATAAGGCTGATGGACGACATCTTGCACCCATTCACCAACTCATTCATCATGGTGTATTTGGATGACATTTTGATCTTCAGTCAAATTTGGGAAGAACACCTCCAAAATATTCGATAGCTCCTCCAAACCTTGCGACAACACAAATTGTGTACCAATTTGGAGAAATGCACTTTTGGTATGACCTAGGTTCAATATTTGGGTACATTATTGATGAGTGGGGTGTGCATGTGGACCTATGGAAGATACAAGTAATTCAATATTGGCTAGCCCCAACCACTCTAACACAACTCCACAACTTTCTAGGTCTTTCCAACTTCTACTACAGGTTCATGTTGGGGTTTTCTCATATAACTTAGCCTTTGAGTCAAGTCACCATGGGAGGAGCAAAATCAAAGTTATTTTGGTCTGAATCCCAATATAAGGAATTTTTTGAGTTGAAACATCGCCTATGATCTACACTAGTACTCACATTACCAGACTTGCAACAACCATTTGAGATCGAGACATGTGCCTCCGACTATGCTATTGATGTAGTTCTTACTCAGCAGGGGCATCTAGTGGAATATCATAGTGAAACACTTTCAGAAATAATTTGAAGGTATCCCACCTAGGACAAAGAGATGTATTCCATTGTGTAGGCATACTGACAATGGAAGAATTACATTATGGGGAAGGAAAGGATCATCCACACAGACCACTAACCCTTGCATTTCATACAAACACAAGCGAAGTTGCAGAATGCTCTCCATAAAATATGGTCCACATACCTGCAACAATTCCATTTTATTATTAATTACAAGAAGGGAAACACTAATAATGTTGCATACTACGTCAACCGACCACTAGTCATGGCACTAACGCTTGACTCTTGTGGGTATGAGACTGTAGGGTGACCCCATCTTTACAAGAGTGATCAAGAATTCAAAAACACATACCAAAAACTCTTGGAAGGAAAACAAGTTCCAATTTTCACCTCCAAGATTCATTGTTATACCACCTAGGACACCTCTATGTTCCTTCAAGTGAGCATGCCAAGATGATTTGGGAGGTGCACTACAGTCAGGTTGCTAGAAATTTCAGGATAGTGAAAATAGTGGAAGTGTTGTAGAATTATTTTTATTGGCAGAACCTTCGACATGATGATGGGAAGTGCATTAGATCGTGAACTACCTATGCCATTGCCAAACCAACCATCAAGAAGAAAGGCCTGTATACTCATTTTCCTACTCCTAGTTGACCTTGGAAATCCATCTCCATGGATTACATGTCAAACCTTCCATCTGCTAAGTATGGGAATGGCTTTGTTTTCATGGTCATTGACAAATTCTCTAAAATGGCCATTTTGGCAGCCTACAAGAAGAGCATCATAGCAGAAGCCACTATTAAGCTCATATTTAAATGAGTGTGGGTACATTTTGGGATCCCATAGTCCATTATCTTCGAGCAGGACAACAGGTTCCTAAGTACATTTTGGTCAAGTCTATTCGATGTTGGATACCAGGCTCACTAAGTGATCAAAGATATGTCAGTAGGTGGGGCTACCTCCATTATCATGTATTACGTTTTTCCCAAAGTAATAATCACAGAGTGAGGCCTAGACTCATATACAACATGTCGCTTCCACAAGTTTGGCAATCCTAATAATACATTACAAACTTCAAGAAGGGAAACATCACACAGTTCCTCGTTCTGTGAAGGGCTTGATGTTGTAGGGAAGGTGACACCACTAGCTGATGTGGAGATCACGCCCTTAATGAATCCACCCGGTGGTGTATGAATGAATATGCGCTGTCATCGATAGGCCCAACCGCTTCATGACCTCTGCTGAAATGACGTTCATTTGGGTCTCGATGTTAAAAATTAATTGTAGTGGAGAACCCTTCACCCACATCTGTGAGTGGAAGAGGCATTCCCCCTCCTCCAGATCTTCAAGATCATTCTTCTGGATATTGGTGGTGGCCACGATGGAATTGGTCTCTATGTTAATGATCTACTTCACTTTGTTATTCCGCTTGTCATGTTCTGACTCAGAGTCGAAACATGCATCTGATTCAAAATCCTTCAGCTTGACCACCAATGACTGCTTGGCCCATCACCTACTTGCGTTGTGAGTGGAGATATTATGGAGATCACACCATTTTTCATGTCCTTCTTTGTCTTTGGGGTGTTGTTATTTTTTTCCAACTTGGTGGTTGTCCTGGGTCACCCCACCTTGGATTTTCCATTTTCTCTATGGTTTGTGGGTGCCCTTTCCTTGATTTGGATTCGCAGATCCAAAGTCTCACTTCTTCTGTTTAAACTTTTGCTCAATCTTGAAAGTGTATCAGTACACCATGTCGAGTGAGGAAATGTCCAGTAACTCCATCTCATCTTGGATGTACTTGTGTAGACAAATGTGGTACTTCAGTACCAAATTCCACTCAGAATATTTGATACGCAACTTTGTGCAAAGGGTATGGAAAAAAATCGTGAACTCCGACAAATATTGGTCCCTTCCCCACCATAGTGTGGTCCACTTTATGTATTTATTTTCATAGCTTCTGACAGGGTAATATTGTCCCTTGATGGAATCTCGAAAAGAATCCCAAGTGGTTGCGGTTGAAAACAACAAGGGTTCACTCTCGTCCTTTTGTTCACAGTAAGATTCCCACCAGTCCTTGATGTGTGGGGCAACTTTGAGAAGTGCAAAAGCAATATTTTCCCAATTGGAAAAGTCATGAACTGAAAAATATCCTTCCAACAGATTTAACCATTTATCTATGGCATTTGCATCGATCTAGCCCTCAAATATGGGAATATCAAAGTTAACATTTGCCTTAAAAGGAGTGGTGCCTCCATAGTGGCTTTTGCATGAAGATGCATTGCTTGTGGGTAGTCGTCAAAGGATCTAGGCAAATTTATCCATCATCTTGCTCCTTTGTCACTCAAAGGATTACTCGAGTGACATTTTGAAAGGATATCCTGCCCCCTCTTCCTTATTTTCTTCTGCCATGGGATGTTGTTGGGGTTTGCGAGGCTGGTCTTGTAATGGTTCAACTAGATCAAGCCCTGACTCCTTATACCATGACCTCGTTGTAGACATGTAAAGAAAAATAGAGAAATAGAAGGCCACTTTTATACCACCGATCCAAAATTAAACATGAGTGAAACAAATTATAGATATAACCATAAATATAGATATGTAGAAAAAATAACACTTCATTTCATTAATAGAAAAATGTTGAACTATACTTACAAACATAATGGAAATAAAATAGCTCAGGTGATTGTATCTTATTTATGAGAAAGGATGTGGCAGCCACATGCCTCTAAACTGTGTTATAATGAGGCTTAAGGGCCTATTTATTACTGAACAACAAGGGAAAATCCTAAATAGCCAAAACACTAACCCTAGGAGACATAATGCCAAGAGTTTGTGAGCCCTGTTGGGGTTAGTTGGGCAGCCAAATTCCTGGGGTCATAACTTGGTCATATTATCACTATTTGGTGTGTACGATACCTTGTTGGAAATTTCTCCTTGAGTACTACAAGATTTGTTGTTGTCCCTTGCCCAAGGCAAAGTGCTTGCAACAAACCTAAAAAAAAATGTTGTTTAGGGGGTGAAACCTGCTTCTAAAGTTTAGGACCCGAAAAACTGCAACAAATAGTAAATGTTGAAATAAACAAGGAAACAGATGAAACAAACTGGAGGTCTAGGTGGAATAGGTGGGTGGCCACCAATATCCACTAGATCACAAAGAGAATTGTATACAAAATTGAGTGATAAAAAGGGTAAATGACCCTACTCTTCTAGGTTGAGATAGATCCAGTCATATGATCAATAGTGTCAAAACAATGAAGATGGGGTAAAAATTAGATAGTCATGCATTATTTTTTGGACGAGGAGACCTCAATCCCTATAATTTGTCTTCTGAGGAAGATTACAAAAAAAAAAATTAAGGAATGCCTCCTTGACTTGTAGCATTCTAACCCTTCCCTTTTTAGTTTAGATATGAAACTATTCAGGAATGTCTTAGCTACTAATGAAGGCTTTCTATTAAGAAAAAGGAAAATCAAAGGGGATTGGAAAATAACTAAAAGATATGTTAGAATTTGTAGTGCCAAACCTTGACTTTACACTCCCCTTTCTTACCTCCTCACCTCAATATTTTATTTGTCATTTCATCTAGATGGTTGGTTATTTACCTCCCTCCTGGACTCTTTGGGAAAGAGGTTTCCCTGAAGCTTAGTTTCTTACCTCCTCAACCCTTATTCCCCATTGGCCAAATTGTTTCTCACCCTTTACCACTTTCATACAATAGCATATGATGCATGTCCATTTATTAGCCCTTTCTTCTACCCTTAGGATTATAGGCTCAATACCTAATTGAACCTTTGCAAGCATTATTAAATATATATTATATATTTTTGGAGTCATTTTAAAGATAATAAGTCTTCTACTAAGTTATATTAGGTTATTTTCATCCCCTAGAGAAGGTGTGTTAGATTTGATTTCATAGGTGCAAAATAGTTGGTCTAGTATGAGTCCTTGTCCCACCTAAAGCTAGGATAAATGGTTATGGGCTAGGAAATCATGTTGGAACCTTTACCTGGTTCATCAAAAACCTAGAGCTAATATTGATGGACCCTTATATGAAAAAAACAAAGTAGCTTCAAGAAATGAATTTTGTTATTAAATATAGGGTTTCAGCCATGTTAGGACTTACCATAATAGAGTTTATCCACAATAAACACTAACATGACTTTGTTGTCAGGTTTAACTGGTGGGGATTGAATTACAAAATGTAGGACTAAAAGTAGCCAAGATAAAATGAAAATTGTATGACTTTTCAATTAGTTTCTAGCTTCTAAAAATCCCACCTACATTATAATACAATATAAACATATTATGGAGCTCTTAGCCATACTTGGATTCATACCTAGATAATGTAAAGGTCCCTTAATAATACAAAGAGAAACCTAAATAATGGGTTCCCATAAGTAAAATCAATAGTTAAGGAAATTTTATGATCTTATCCCAACGTTGTGCTAGTAATTAGGCTAGATCCCTTTCTTTCATCTTTCAAGTTAGGCTAGGCAACCTTTTACTACTACTCTCACTAGTTGGTTAGTGGACTGATGTCCCACGTGATTCATGCCAATTGAGTTAAGCTTGTTCCTCTACACTAACTCAGAGAAACAAACAAATAAATGGATTGAGTTTGATTGAACAAATGGATAAAAGTATCTAGATATGATTTTTTATCTGAATAAAGGGTGATATCAATAGAATACTGTTATAGCTCCAAATCTCACTCTCATGGTTTGTGATGCTCCACTCATGGCCTAGGGAAACCCCTCCTTCCAGGCATGGTCCAAAATTTAAAAAACAATGTTTTATCCCTTATACACGACATTTCCCTAAGTTAAACGTGTGTATACGTGGGTAGGCATATACCCAACCCGCGTATATGTATTAAAACACTTAAAAAAATATAAACTCCTTAATTTCAGGCGGAGATCGCAGGTTTTGCCTGTTGATCACCTGTTAGTGCCCGTGGCCCAACTATTCCCGACCAACTCCCAACTAAAAAACTACTTTGGGAGAGGTATAAAAATACCTCAAAGGGAAGGCCTAAAGGAGGAGAGAAGAGAGAGAAAGGTTATTATACTGAGATTTTTCCCCTGACCAGGTCTAGACCCTTGCCTTCTAACTTCCCCCATTTGTACAGGAAACCCTTTTTTCCTTGTGTGTTGATGTTCATCCACTACTTATGACATCATGGAGTAAGTCATGGAAGGAGTTTGCTAAAGGCTTGAGGCTAGACGGATCCGGAAGGAAGCTTTGCTTGGAGCCTGCGAAAGGTGACTCAGGTGAAATTATTCCTTTTTTCCATTTTATTTGTCTATAATAAAAGAAACAAGTCTTGGTTCCTGATATAAATCTTCTTTACGTTTATGATATTCATGTTGGAATTCATATGTGAATGGTTGTTTAAAGCTCATAACTAACTTCCTTTCTTTATAACGTGAAGATGGTTTCTTTATAAGTCTTTTTCCATATACTGCTGTTAAGACAAAGGAGCAAAAGGAACTTGAAGAAGGGTTTGGACCCTAAAGGACCTTCTCAAACGTAGGACCTAAGGTACGCCCCCTCTTACTATAGAATTTGCTTATAATAGCATAATGGCTGTGTGAATGTGTGTTTCTCTGTATGGACAACTTTCAGTCTGCTAGGGTTTCAACCCAAAAGCCCTAGGGGAACATTTCCCTCAACAGAATTGGCGACTCCCCTGGCGATAACACTCTTGTTGTTCCTAGTTTGGGTGTTTTCAAGCCAATTAGGGCTGAGCTGCCTGTTTTCTTGATGTTGCTGTGTGGTCTGTTCTTGAATTCGAAGTTTTGCGAGTTTCTTCAGTTTGTTTTTTATTTTTCTTGAAATCTTTTATATATGCTATTTTTCTTAGTTACAGAAGCGTATATATGCATGTTTCCTTAAGTTAACCCGCGTATACGCAGGTTTCCTTAGGACCAGTCGCGTATACATGCAATCTGTACATAAGTACAGTCGCGTATATCTTGCAATTTTCAAGATTTGTAAATATTTTTGTCTTTGAAGGTCTATCTGGTGGTTTGATTCAGTCTGAAACAGTCAATTTTTAGTATTAGTTGTTTGTTTCATAGCAAGCATCTTGTTCTAAATTCTCTTTGATTGTAAGGGGTATTGGTCTTATTTTTGTTGTTGCAAGCATCATCGTTTTTCGCTAAAGCACACAATATTTCTTGCTGGAATCTTGGCTGCTCTGATCATCAGGGTAGAAAGATTGGTCTCAATATTTGTGTTAAATCTTACTTTTGGTGACCTTTTAGTTGCTTGACAAAACCACTTTTTGTGACCATCCACTTCTTTGTTTCATCAAAATTGTTGATTGACACTTTCTTGAAATTTGTCTTTTTAATCTTTTTGGTCTTTGTTGCCAAAGATTTCATTGCTTCTTTTGATTGTTAAGAGAATCTTTAAACACATTTATGTTTGTTGAGTTTTCATCCATTGTGTGGTGTGAACTTGCAAAAGTCTTTGTTGCCTATTCTTCAATCACAAAGTTTCAGTCTTGTTGAGAGCATTTTTGAAAGGACTCTTTTGTTGTTGCTTTGAAGAAAACTTTTTGAAAAACTTCAATTTGCTTTCTTGAACTTGGTTTTCATTTGTTTTCCTTTTAGTGAATGAAAGTGCTTTATGTTTGTCTTGAAACTTGTTTTTAGTGTTTAGACGAAATGAATGGTACCATCTCATATTCCATCTAGACATTTTAAGTGGCAAAATAAAAATTGATAAGCAAGCAACTTTCATTTCTTGTTTTTAGAGTTGTTTTGAATCTTGCATCAACATATATTTGTTGCATTAGGATAGATTTGCATATATTTTAGGCATACATAGCTTTGTTAAACTTTTGTGAGTGTGAAGCGTGAATTAACGAAAAGAAAAGAAAATTTGTTTTATTAGAAGTTCCTTTGAACCCTATAGAAATTGCTTTTCATCGAAAAACGAAAACAAGTGCATGTGCATCTAGTTAGGTTTTTATTAATTTCTTTTGCGTCAAAAACACCACTAGTTTCACTTTCATTATCTCATGACTTAAATAATAGCCTATTTTAAAATCAAGCGCTAACTAAAATTCAATAATTTTTTTTTTTTTTAAGTTAGATACACCAACAAGTTTTAGGATTTTAGGGCCTTGGAATTAGGCAAGTGGAGAGTTAACTCTCCAAGGCCATTTAAATGTCAAATTTAGGAGTCTAAATAGCAAGTCAAAATCCAATAGCGTTAGGAAGACCAGGAAAGCTCTGGATCTGGGAGTTAAGCACGAGGGTCTGTAATGACAGGGAAGAGAGATACCCCCTCTCCTACTTGTCCGAACTTACCTCACGACTGTTCTGCCTGGCTTCTGATATGAGTTGGTAACCTTAGTCGCTACTCCTAGGGATCTACACAGGTGGCTGTGGAGGGGAATCCCGTGGGACCTGAGGTCGATGTTGTATCACTCTCAACGGTACTACTGGAGGAGACCCTTGCGAAGCTTGGGGGCTTACATTGGCGCGGGCTGTTGTTAGGAGGTCAGCGTAACTTCCTCTGTTACCTTCACTGATAGAACTGGGCCACCATTATCCCATAATATCTTTGGAAGGCACCTTACTCCACTTTCTTGTATTTTGGTGTCTGGTCGTCATCACCCGGAACGGAAATACTCAGAAGTTGTTTGACTGGATGATATCTTTAGGGACTTTATAGTGAGTGCTCTTTGCTCCTTATATATAATTGGCTTTAGGTATTTTGTCTTGTCACATTGGGACTTTGTGTTTTAAGTGACTGGCTTACCACTCTGTCGATCTGGAAAGGCTTTTGGTTGTTCTTTCAGAAGTTGTGGAGTTGCCTCCTCAAGGGCAAAGGTTTTGATTGCCTATCCATATTCCTTGAAAATTTATTTCTACATTCCCGTAAGGGAAGGGTTTTAAAATCAGTTAGATATGGCCAATATTCCTATCGAAACCAACCAAGGTACCCTTCCAAAAGGGGATCCTTGTGCTTTTCCTTTCTTTGGAAACGTTGGTACTCTCTTGATGGCCACTTTGAATATTCCTGGGTTGAATTTTGGACTGCCCATTTGGCTGTGGTCCACTCCAAATATTCTGAATGCTCTTGAAGCCTCTTAATTGAATGCTTTATTTCAAGGGCACCACATGGGTGCTAATTTTTCATCTTCTTTCAAAGAGAAATCTAGGATTCCGTTTTCCCCTCCTTCTTGTAATAAGAAATCTAAAAGGAGGAGAAAGAGGAAGTCAAAGAAGAAGAATAATTCTATCCCTGCATCTTCAACCTCTGCTAGTCATGTTGGAGATGGGCCTTCAGCCGCTACAAGTCATGCTGGGGGCACAAGTCTAGTCACTGCAAGTCATACTAGCACTTCATCTTTAACCTCTGCTATTCATGTGGAAGGTGAGTCGTCAACCTTTGCTCATCATGTTGGAGATGGACCTTCATCCGCTGCTAGTCATGCTGGGGGCATAATTCTAGTCACTGCAAGTCATACTAGCAAAGAGTCACCGACCTCTATAAGTCATATTCAGGACTCTCCGCAAACCACTGCTAGTCATATTAGCAGCATGGAGGTTGATAAGAAACCTAGACGTAGAAGTTTTAAACCTAAGTTCCCTTGTAAGATATGCAAGGGAGACCATCTTACTCATTTATGCCCTGGTATCCCAGAGGTTCAAAGGATATGGTCTGAGTCTGAAATTACTTCTACTCCTACATTTGATTTGGTTTCTCATCAATCCCATCAACAATTGGTTGATAATGTGATGGCGCCAATGCAATCTCTAGCTGATTACACTCCTCTTTTGGGGGGTGAAGTGCCTAACAAAAGAGTCTGCTTAATTTCTAGTACAGAGTCTTCTAGTATAGGGGGCATTCTGGTTTCTTCGAATGTTCCCCCTCCAAGTTCCAAGAGTGTTTCCTTTGAATGGGATAATCTTGTCGAGCCTCATCTTCCTTCCGCTGTACCTTTTCAAATAAAGGTCAAAGTTAATTCCACAAATGTCTATCGATGAATGGTGGATGAAGGATCCTCTACAAGTATTATATCCTCTTTGACTTGGAAATCTTTGGGTTCCCCAAAGTTGTTAACAACTTAGAGTCAGTTGTTAGCCTATGATAGAAGACCTAGTGAATCTATGGGTGTTCTTCCTCAATTGCCTATCACTTTAGGTGGGAAGACTGTCTTAATCGATATGATGGTGGTTGATAGCCCTTTAGAATTTAATATGATACTTGGGCATGATTATGTCCATGCTATGAATGCTGTGATGTATTCACTCTTTCGAGTAATGTGCTTTCCTCGTGACGGGAATATTGTCACTATTGATTAGCTTGCATATGATAATTACCACCCTAATTCAACTTTACTGCAGAGTACCCCTTGGTTTGTTCCAAGTGTTCAAGTAGACTCTACGCCGCCACAGGTCAATTATGTGGCATTGAATCCTCAATGTTCAAATGCTTCTGAGAAGGATCCTTTGACCTATTATTCTCCTTCTTGGGACTTGGTCCCGGCAGTTGACTGAGAGATTCTTCCTATAGGGACATGGGACCCTTTAATTCCCTCTGTTCATCCTTGTAGTTCTCATGATTTCCTAGAACTTGTTTTTCCTTCACAGGAGGAACTCTTTGAAGCCATGAGTTATGACTACCAAAGGAATCCTTGGCCTAAGCCCTGCAAGGGGTTTTTTTAGATGAACTATTATGCGTAAGCCACAAGGTTGCATGGTTCCCTGTACCATATTATATATATAAGGTACGCATTTTCAAGTTTTGTATTCTACAACACAAGATTTTATATGAATTTTATATGTGGGATGTATTAACTTCTTGTCTAGTGTTCCTATTTATGTATACAGAACTTGGAAGACTTCTCCTTTGGAAATTTTTATGGTTGGTCTGTTCTGACAGGTATTGGTTTCCGGAACTGACATATAGGTTAGGTTTTTCCACCTGCATTGTGCACTTATCAGTTTCCTTTTCCATTTTTGGCCTTAGGATTGACCCCACCAAGTTATGGTGCGAAACCTTCTCATTGCTTAGAAGTATCATGACTTGTGTGATAGAGCCTACCTTATCAAGGGTGCCCTAGTTAGTACCTTATTGTCACTTGGCACTCATGCTAATTTTTTTCCTTAGGCTCGGGAGTTCTCTGTAGTCCCGCCATGACTTATACGATGAAGACTCAATCCTCTTTGCTTCTTTGTTTCGTTCTGGCCTTATACCCTAGAGGCTCCTTTGTGTTGAGTTGTCCTATTGCATTGCATGTTGACCACTTGCACCTTGTGGCCTAGAGCCGGCTTCACTTGGACTCGTGTTTAAGCCAACTTTTGACCATGAAGACTGCAAAATCAACCTTGCATACCTTTGACTTCTGCAAATTGACACACCTTGACCCATGGAAGGAACGCACCTTTGAGTGTCACTGACCAGTTTTCACCTCCCTGCATTGAGCATAGGAATGTTCCATTCCCAGGAACTAGATCATCTGTTTCACCGACACTCGTTCTTTCCACTATACCATAGCATTCTTTTATTTCTTTTTCAAGCTTAACAGAAAAAGACAAAAAAATTTTAAATATTCCAAAAAGAGCGGGAACAGGATAGTATTTCCATTTATTGTTGACAGCTAGAGTCAGTCATGTTGCCCTTGAACAAAGCACTCAAAACAAAGTCTCCTCTATTTGGGCAGGATTTAGTTTGACTTAGGTACGCCTCAACCTTGTTATTGAGTCAGTTCTCCCCCGATTGGTTATCTCTTCCAATCATATGGAGGGTTCATTCGTGCCTCCTGCATGACGAACTTATACAGAGTCATCATATGCTACCATATAGTCACATTGAGTCGTGCTTTTGGTCAAGGGAAGTTAGCATGAGTCGGCCTCTCTGCAGTGTTTCTTGACTCATTTTTCAGTCGGCCATCCTTGGTTGTCAGTGTCATGTCTATTATCACATCAGCTATATTGGTCCTTTACTCGTGCCAGTTTGAGAAGGTCTCCATTGACTTCTTGCTGGCGGGTCTTGTCCTTAATCGACGACGACATCTTGCTCTGAGGACAGGCCTAGAGCTGCACCCTAGCCCTATTTTCATTATTGATAGGTCACCTTTTGCTCAGCATCGATCAATATCATGGGTCTTTGACTGAGTGGTTTCCCTTGTGTTCGACATCAACTTACATTATCACACATTGGGATTCACGCAGTACCTTGGTTTCCATTTGACCCTATTGGTGGATACCTCGCCTTTGTGTCAGCTTTCATTATTGGTTGGTTCAAAGGGTTTTTGTCGTGTGCTATCCACATCTTGTGTACGCCGGAAACATACTTCGATTGGGTTACTATATCTCTTTCGTTCAATTCCTTCCACATTATTGGCCTATGGGTTACACTTGCACTAGATTGATGAAGGATGCCTTAATGCCTTCCTTCTAGCGGATCTTTCCCTCTTGAATCCAACTGATTGCTCAGGGGCAAAGATATAGAGTCCATTTGGCAGTACCTTGGGGTTTGCAGTCATTAGTGGTAGATCCTTCACTATCGACAATGGGAAACCATCATTGTCTCCTAATCGATAGATTCTTATAGGTGTTCGACAACAGCTCAACTATTCACACTTGTTGGATTGTACTGTGTACCTTGACACTCATTATCATTATCGGTGAGTAGTCTCCCATTTGTTAACGGTATACATCAATGACCGGTAATCAAACAATTTCTCACATGGTCGACTTCAGATCATTTATTCCCATGGTGTAGAAATGTACCATGGCGGTCGATGAAGACCTTAGGTTGTATCAACATTCATTGGTTCACTTGACAGTTGCCCCTATTGCTGCTATTTGATACCACTCCACCTTATATGTTGCATTCAGTCATGGCAACATTCTATATGCTAGCACCTGAGTTTGCAGTGTAGTACCATCCTTTTCCATAATCTTTAGTCGATACCTTTTGGGATCAGTCTTTGATATCAGTGATCTGTTGCATTTTTTAGCATCATTGAGGAGAGAAGAGAGAGAAAGGTTATTTTACTAAGATTTTTCCCCTGACCAGGTCTGAAAGGAGGGGTTGCCCTAGGCCATGAGTGTAGCATCACAAACCATGAGAGTGAGATTTTGAGCTATAACAAATACTAGTTCTTGGAAAAGGAAATAGTTATCACAAGGTATGAGGTGAAACAAAGGAAAAGGAAATACGTAAATGAAAATAAGGAAAATGAAACACTTTCATAAGTTGTGAGGTAAAATAGAATAAATAGTGATTATACCTCATAAACCAATAAAAAAGGCATAACTAGAATTTTACCATTAAATTTGTATAACTCATATGTTATACCAAATGAAACTGTAGAACTTGAACCAAGAGTATCATGCAATTTTACTTTCTAAAGCATAACATCATTAAAAAAAGATCTCACACAAAGCTAAATATGGTCTAATAATTGTCCCATAAAAGTTGTCTGCAATATCTTGGTGCTATCTTGGCACATGACCCCAATTTCAATTAACTTTTATTTGGCTTAACACAAACAAAGACATAGTCTCCCACTTGAAACTATTTATCTTTTTTTTTTATTTTAATTTTTTTTATCATATCCTATCCATTTATTTTAACATGTCTAGTCCAAGGAGTAATCTATTAATTGGATAATCCTAGTTGATATGAGTATTGTATTTTCCACCATATAGTGCCTTGAATGGACTCATTCCCAATGAATCTTGATAAACATTGTCATATGAAATCTCCACCACTAGTAGGCAGTCTTCCGACTTCCTTGATTGATGCATAACATGCATCCTCAACATGTCTTCAAATTTCCTATTCACTCTCTCCATTTGACCATTTTTTTGAGGATGAAAAGTTGTGATAAAATTTAGCTGGGTTCCAAAACCAACAAACAATGACTTCCAAAATTTTGAAGTGATCTTGGCATCTCTGTCTCATATTATATTTTTAGGGACTCCATTAAACCAAAATATCTCCTTCACGAAGATATGGTATATGTCAATCACTTTATGAGTGGATTTAACAACGATAAAGTTTCATTTTTCAACTTATAAACTATCACCATGATAGTATCATGTTGTCTAGCTATCTTGGGAAACCTCGTAATGAAGTCCATAGATATCACCCCCTATTTCCATCTGAAATTAGGATTTTTTGTAACAAGTTTGTTATATGCCTACATTCACCTTTACTTTCTAGCATTCCAAACACTAAGCAATGTATTTTGAAATGTCCTTCTTCATGCCTAGCCAATAGTATGTTTTCTTCATGCATGCCATCATCTCCCAGTAACTAGGATGATCTTAGTAAGGTATCTTATGGAACACATCCATGAATATATTCCTAAAATTAGATGTATTAGGTACATATTTTCTATTTTTTAATAGTAGTATGCCATCATCATTGAGCTAGTAACTTCTACTCACACATCGATCTAGTTTCTTCTTCCAACACTTCTTCACATATTGGTAATTTTTAACATTAACCCTTCATTAATTCTTTCTTTCCTTGATGTCAGATGATCATATGATCAAAGGTATTAGGTCAACCTCTTGTAAACTCCTGTATAATCCATCTTCCCCCGTATTTTATTTTCCCTTGATGTGCTTAATATCAAAGTTAAACATAGTTATCAAAGCTAACCACCTAGCTTATCTGGCATTTTGCTTGGACTAGCCAAAGAAATATTTTAGTCAACGAATTGCTATCATCAACAAAAATATCCTTCTCAATAAGTAATTTCTCCACATTTTTAATGCTTGCACAATGGATTCCAACTCCATGTCATTAGTGACATAATTCCTTTCATGATCACTCAACTTCCTAGATTCATAGCAGAATACATGTGCTTGCATCAAGACTCCACCAAGTCCCTCCTTACAAGAATTTGTGCAAACTAAAAAATATTTTTATGGGTTAGTTATTCTCAAGATAGGTGTACAAGTGAGTGAATTCTTTAGTCCTTCAAAAATAGCAGTGCATTTAGGAGTCCACCAAAATTTTTCTCCTTTCCTTTTTCAGGGCAGTGATGGGATTCCAAATCTTTGAGAAGTTATCAATGAATGTTCAATAATAACCAACTAATTTTATAAAGGATATGATATTTTTCACATTCTAAGGAGTGGTTCATTCCATTATTTCTTTGGTCTTCTATGGGTCTACAACCATGCATTCTTTTGAAATAACATGTCCCAAGTAGTGAAATTGGGTTTGGAAAAACTCGCACTTGCTAATTTTTTGATGCAAGTTATGCACCCTTAGGAGTTGCAAAAATTATCTCAAATGGTCTTCATGTTTCCATTTATTCTTTAAATATAAAAGAATTTCATCCACAAGAACAAGCACAATTTTATCCAAGTAATGCCTAAGAACATTATTCATCAAGAACATGAACATTTTTAGGGTGTTTTTAATCTTGAAGGGCACAACTATGAACTCATAATGGCCATACCTCATCTAGAATGAAAATTTGTGAATTTCCCCATCCTTATTCTAACATGACGATACCTAGATTGTAGATTGATTTTGATAAAATATAATATCTCCTCTTAGCTAGTCAGATAGGTCATCAATAATGGGTAACATATATTTGTTCTTCACTATCGCTTTATTCAACTATCAATAATCTATGCGTAATCTTAAAGTGTCGTCCTTATTTTTAAAGAACAATGTAGGGGCTCCCTAAGGTGAAATGTTGGGTCAAATGTAGCCCTTCTCCAACATTTCCTTTAGCTACAATTTCAAATCAACAAGATTAGGTGCGCTCAAGCAATAAGGAGATTTTCTTGCTGGCAGTATTTTTGGGATGAACTCGATAGTGAAATCAATGTCTCTTTTGGGTGATAGACCTAGAAAATTGTCTTAGAACACATATTCATATTGTTTTAGCACATAGTGAATTATAAATTGGTCCGCGTTGTATCCTTTTTCATCAAACACATGTACAACATAAATCACGCACCATTTTCTACTATAATGCTTCACCTAAAGTGTCTTTATTATTTGTAGTGTTATCTCTTCACCACCATAACTAAGACTTACTAGCACCTTATTATAAAATTCAACCTTGTTCCCATGGGATTCCAACTAGTCCATAAGATTAAAATATCATATGACCCTATTGGAAACAAATTTAGTTTGGCTAAAGTGGTCATGCCACCCAAATCCACAAGGCATGACTCAATCAAGTCTATCACCCATCTCTTGGTCCTAGTGTCTAGTTGCACAAGCCACAATTCTTCATGGATTTTCCTTAGACATTCACATTTTCCGACAATATTAGGCTAATATAACTATAATAGTTGAAACCTAGATCAATTAAAATTAAGACCAATAAGTTTTTGACCATCCCTTCCATTTGAATAACCAGATATTGTTGGTATACCTATCTATTTTCAAGCACTGCATAAATCCTAGGGATGTTATATGCCACATCATCCATAGTTGTTGCCTCCTGAAAATTGTATAGATCCATACCAGTTTTTTGTCATGGAGGGAAATTTATCTGCAAATGATTTCCTCCACAAGTCCAACATTACATAGGTCCTTTCCAAGACCCTTTAGCTATTTCATCAGTTCTAATGGTTATATGCCATTTCTTATATGCCTTCTTGGTAGAGGCACTAAATTTTCCATTCTTCCCCCCTTGTTCATATTATAAGTTGTTTTGTCACTTTCCTTTGAAATTTCCCCTATAATTATTCTTCCAATTAGACCATACCTTAGTCTCAAGATTAGAATTTTAATAATAGTGCTTGGTCTTCCAAAAAACCTCCTCCAGAGTCCCTGGTTCATCAAATTATTTTATGTCTCAGTATGGAGGTGGTAACACTCTTCTATATCTCTAGATCTTTGCCTTTTCATCCTTAATATAAGGTAAATACTTTATCAATTCAAAGAATGTGCTAACATACTCCTCAGGTGTCAATTGTCCCATATTGGGTTCATAGAATCATTTTGCCTTGCTTTCATAATAGTTTTTAGATAGGTACTTCCCTCGAAAGTAATTTTTAAACTTCCTCCATGATAACTCCTTCTCTCTAATGTCTTCGATATTTTTTATGTCCTCCCATGATATATCATCCTTCCGCTTTAGGTTGAAAATAGCCACCCTGATCTTCATTTTCTTTGAATAATTATGCATCTTAAAGTACTTCTTTATTACCAAGACCTAAGCCTTTGCATCTTTTACTTTCTTCACCTCCCATAAAATGCAGGAGGATTTTCTTTCTTGAATTTTTTAGGCATGAAACTATTATTTTTCCTCCTTTGATGATAATGTATCTTAGTTGCAATGTTTGATCATCTGTCAAGACTACTCATTTGTCTCTCTAGAGTACTAAGTAGGACTATACCTCCTTATGCATGTCTATGTGTCTTCCTTGTCTTTTTGTCTTCTGATTCATCCAACTTGTGCTTCTGAATTCTTGATAGACTATGATTATGTTTTTATTTCTCATGATGGTTGGAACCAAGTTCCTATTGTCTTTGTCTCTGTAGATCTGATAGACTTTTCAATGTTAAAACATTCACCTTTTCCCACCTCTTTTTCACTCTGACAATCTTCTCATTATTTTCCTAGAAACTTGTTAATTCAACTCTTATACTTCTAAGAGTTTCGAGTAGTTCAAGAGTGCCCCCCCCCCTTATTTTCATTTTCTCAATCGACTCTTCTTCAAGACCTTGTTCAGATCTGTTTGTACCAAACTATTGAAATCCATTGCTCGTCCTTCCTCTTACTTGTTGTGCTTTGATGTATTCCTATGCACTATTATGCACACAACTATTAACCATCCAGAAAGAAATGAAAATAACATAAGTTCTCATCATCTTGCATTATGCTAAGGTGAAATCGTTCAAAATATTAAATCTCAGTTAGCCAATAGATAAATACTAATTCAACAATTCTATCAAGCTAAACATTACATTATATTGTATTTTTAATATCAATATAATTATTTGAATATAAAAAACAATTAGTAGATAAAAAAATTATTTAGTTTGCACATGTGAGCCTCTTCAGGTCTAGTGTTAAATCATGCTTTGGTCGCACTTTGTAGCACCCCCTCCTACCATCTTGGGTCATTCTTGGGTAGTGGATGGTGTTATATCAAGCTAACCTAACCACCATTCTCCTATAATGAAAACAAGATCACAAAATTCCTCAATTTTCAACATCCCCAAAACCAAAAACCAACATAGCCATTGCATTTGAATCAATGAGAGATTTTCAACAATATAAATTTTATCGCAATCTGAGCTATAGATCAAAATTTATTTCCCTTTGAAATTGACCCTTTTTAAACCCTGCCATGTCATCATAACTACCATGTGGATCTCATGGTCTGTCCCATGTGTCTTTCCCTATTAGGATAGGAGTCCTATGTGGTAGGCCACATTCTCCCAGACCCTTCCACATCTTGTTGCCCTTATATTCTTCACAACATCAGTCTCAGTGTTAGTTCCCAAGTCCTGGCATGATTTAATATTAAAATAGGGTATAAAAGAGATGGATTCCTTCCACATAAATTGATGGGAGGACTTCTTGTGTTAGCCCTTGTCAATCTTGGCCATTTTCCTCAACCTACTCCTTACATTACACACCATAGTAACACCCAAGGTGCACTGACCCCAAGGTTCGAGGACCTTGAGGTCCTAAGACATGAATATATCTATTGATTGCTAGGGAAAGTTCCTGTCAATATCAACCCTATCAGTCTAGAGAATTTTTTGATGGTGCATCTATCTTACTCGTCGAGGTCCCAAGACATGTATGTCTCTATTAGTTTCTAAGGAAACTTCTCATAAATATTCTCCCCTCTTGCATATATATATTCCATTGTTCGTCCTTCCTCTTACTTGTTGTGCTTTGATGTATTCCTATGCACTATTATGCACACAACTGTTAACCATCCAGAAAGAAATGAAAATAACATAAGTGCTCATCATCTTGCATTATGCTAAGGTGAAATCCTTAAAAATATTAAATCTCAGTTAGCACATAGATAAATACTTATTCAACAATTCTATCAAGCTAAACATTACATTATATTGTATTTTTAATATCAATATAATTATTTGAATATAAAAAACAATTAGTAGATAAAAAAATTATTTAGTTTGCACATGTGAGCCTCTTCGGGTCTAGTGTTAAATCATGCTTTGGTATCACTTTGTAGCACCCCCTCCTACCATATTGGGTCATTCTTGGGTAGTGGATGGTGTTATATCAAGCTAACCTAACCACCATTGTCCTATAATGAAAACGGGATCACAAAATTCCTCAATTTTCAACTTCCCCAAAACCAAAAACCAACATAGCCATTGCATTTGAATCAATGAGAGCTTTTCAACAATATAAATTTTATCGCAATCTGAGCTATAGATCAAAATTTATTTCCCTTTGAAATTGACCCTTTTTAAACCCTGCCATGTCATCATAACTACCATGTGGATCTCATGGTATGTCCCATGTGTCTTTCCCTATTAGGATAGGAGTCCTATGTGGTAGGCCACATTCTCCCAGACCCTTCCACATCATCTTGCCCTTATATTCTTCACAACATCAGTCTTAGTGTTAGTTCCCAAGTCCTGGCATGATTTCATATTAAAATAGGGTATAAGAAGAGATGGATTCCTTCCACATAAATTGATGGGAGGACTTCCTGTGTTAGCCCTTGTCAATCTTGGCCATTTTCCTCAACCTACTCCTTACATTACACAGCATAGTTCCACCCAAGGTGCACTGACCCCAAGGTTCGAGGAGCATGAGGTCCTAAGAGATGAATATATCTATTGATTGCTAGGGAAAGTTCCTGTCAATATCAACCCTATCAGTCTAGAGAATTTTCTGATGGTGCATCTATCTTACTCGTCGAGGTCCCAAGACATGTATGTATCTATTAGTTTCTAAGGAAACTTCTCAAAAATCTTCTCCCCTCTTGCATATATATATATATATATATATATATATATATATATATATATATATATATATATATATATATGACAAAGGGAAGCATTTAAAATTTAACCATTTAAGTCTATCCCTTCTAAGATTAATGAATACATATAAGTTAATAGATACACCCTTGAATATTACTTGAATATGGGCTATTTTTCTTGAGCTTACACACCATATATGTATATATGCTAAAACTTAGTTTCCTCGATCCTTGGTCTTATTGGTATATCCATCATAATATCAAAAACACCATTTCTAAATACTTAGAGAATTCAGGCTATCTCTCCTAAACTTTAATACACACACACATGTAATTATTTACGTAGGGACACCCTCAATCATCATAATAAAGAATAAAACCACTTAGGAATCCATAGTTTATTATAATAAGTATGAGAGAATTATAGGGATCATCAAGCCTCCCACACATGCATAATTATCATTCAAGCATTCATACAATCAATAACAACATTCCTATTAACAATACATGTCACAAGCCAACAATCTAAAATCATATTGAAAATTTCATTCACAATAGCGTAAGTAAACAACTTATCTTGTGTTATAGATGAGTCTGGAAACTGAGATTGGGAATTTAACTTTACACGCAACCATAGATTGACTACAGTATATGTTTTCTTGCAGTTAATCAATCCTGAGCCAGATCCACAATCTGAGGGAATTTTCAGTTAGTCTCAACTAGACTTCACACTCATATTCCAGGATAATCAAATAATTTACTTGGTGGTTTATTAGTTGTTAGACTTCAAGGAAAGAACTATGGGTCTTCAATAGCTCAATATTTCTGTTTGGTTTATAATATTATTTGATAAGATCTAAGTGGTTTATCAGCCGTTCTTGGCTAGCACTTAGATTTTTATCAGTCATTTTAGAAAAAACCTTATGAGTGCTACCTTTCCTGGTGGTTTCTCAGAATTATTGGAAATCACTAAGAGTTTATTATCTTCCTCAGCAAGGCCTTAACGGTTTATTGGCCACACAAAAATTATTTTATTTTTCACATGTGAGCCTCTTCAGGTCTAGTGTTGAACCATGCTCTAGTATCACTTTGTAACACCCCCTCCCATCCCCTTGGGTCACTCTTAGGTAGGGGATGGTGTTACATCAATCTAACCTAACCTTAATTGTCCTATAAGGGAAATGGGGTCACAAAATTCCTAAATTTTAAACTTCCCCAAAACTAAAAACTAACATAGTTGTTGCATTTTACTCAATGAGAGCTTTTCAACAATATAAATTTTATCACAATTTGAGGTATAGATCAAAAGTTATTTCCATTTGAACTTGACCCTTTTAAAACCCTGGCATGTCATCATAACTAAAATGGAGATCTCATGTTGTGTCCCATGTGTCTTTCCCTATTAGGATAGGATTCCTATGTGGTAGGACACATTTTTCCAGACCCTTCCACATCATCATGCCCTTATATTTTTCACAACATCGGTCTCAATTCTGATTCCCAGATCCATGGCATGATTTTATATTACAATAGGGTATAAGAAGAGATGGATTTCTTCCACATAAATTGATGGGAGGACTTTCTGTGCCATCCCTTGTCAATCTTGGCCCTTTTCCTCAACCTACTCCTTACATTACACACCACAGTTCCTCCCAAGGTACAGTCCTGAGACATGAATATATCTATTGATTTCTAGGGAAAGTTCCTATCAATCTCAACCCTGTTAGACTCGAGCATTTTCCCATAGTGCATCTATCTTCCTTAGCAAGGTCCCAAGACATGTATGCCTCTATTAGTTGCTAAGGAAACTTCTCTTCAATATTGACCCCTCTTGCATATGCATATATATATATATATATATATATATATATATATATATATATATATATATATATATATATATATATATAGATATATATATATGACAAAGGGAAGCCTTTAAAAATTATCCATTTAAGTCTATTCCTTCTAATCTTAATGCATTCATATAACTTAAGAGGTACGCCCTTGAATATTAGTCGAATATGGGTTATTTTCCTTATTACACACCATATATGTATATATGCTAAAACTTAATTTCCTCGATCCTCCAGCTTATTGGACTATCCATCATAATCTTAAAAATGCCCTTTCTCAATACTTAGATAATTCAGGCTATGTCTCTTGAACTTTAATACACACACACACATGTAATTATTTACTTAGGGACACCCTAAATCATGATAATAAAGCATAAAACCACTTAGGAATCCATAGTTGATTATCATAAGTATCAGAGAATTACAGGGATCATCAAGCCTCCCACACATGCATAATTATCATTCACTCATTCGTACAATGAATAAGAATATTCATATTAACAACACATGTCACGTGACAACAATATAACATCATAATGAAAATTTCATTCACAATAGCGTTAGTAAACAACTCATCTTGTGTTAAAGATGAGTTTGGAAACTGACATTTTGACTTTAACTTTACACCCAACCTTATATTGACTACATTGCAGGTTTTCTTGCAGTTAATCAATCCGAAGCCAGATCCACAATCTAATGGAATTTTAAGTTAGTCTCAACTAGACTTGACACTCATGTTCTAGGAGAATCAGATTATTTACTAGGTGGTTTATTAGTTGTCACACTTCAAGGAAAGAACTATAGGTCTCAGGTAGCTCAATATTTGTATTTGGTTTACCATCTTATTGGAGAAGATCTAAGTGGTTTATCAGCCCTTCTTAGCTAGCACTAATATTTTTATTAGTCATTTTAGCAAAAAACCAATGGGATTTATTATCTTCCTCAACAAGCCCTTAATGGTTTATTGGCCACACAATAAATATAATCACCAATGACTCTCCTTTGATCATTCAACCGACTTCTCCAAGATGGGGCACTCACTTCTTCTCAACTGACTTCTTCTTAATGGAGGGTCATTCAACCATCTAGTGTTGGATGGTTGGTTGAGTTAGAGAGACCTAGGATTAGACTCTAGAACAAGATAAGATGTGTAGGTAACCACACTAAATTGGACGTGTCCTAGTTTTGGTGAGCCTCGGTGACTCTAAGAGATTGGTGGTTTTGGTTATGGATTAATTACCATGGAGTTCTAATGTGAAATTTGTTTGGAGATAGTTGGTGAGTATTGGTTTGGACTCTACCACCGAATGGGGTTTATTTTGTTTGTTAGGTAGGCACTTGGATAGCTGGAGAGCAGAGCTCTTGGCGCTCTAGGATGACACCATTATGGATAGTTGTAAGGCACCTTGCAAGATGGGCACTACTGAGGGACTTGATATATGCCACTTAGGTGCAGGTTAGGGTAATGTGAGCTTATGGAAAGAAACTAAGTCCACTAGGGTTGGTTACTTGACCTTATATTTATTGTTTGATTTACAATTGTTTCCTTTGGAGTTGAAGTCCTAGATCGAGGGAAACCTATGGTTGATACTATGAACCAAATGTTCTATGTTTTGGTGGAAATTGGAGATTTCGTACCCAGTGATGAGCACCAGTATTGCAAACAAGATGCTGCAACTCCTGGTCTATCAAATCTACTTATCAACTCGGGGTTCGTACAAACTTGGAGGTGACAATGCTATATGCACAAGTAAAAGTGAAGGTCCTACCCATTGTCACTGTTCATCCGGCGAGAGACCCCAAGGGTTCCAAACTAAACTTCTATAGAGTCAGAAGAATCTTAATCTTTGATGGAAGAAGAGAAACTCTGTTCTAAGAGAGCTACTTTACTGCAGTAATGAAGAAAACAACATGTAATGCTAAATCATACCATATCCTAATTAACCACTTAAAAAACTATGCTAAGAAGTATTGCTAAATCAACACTAACCTAATGTCAATACCTAAGCTACAGAAGTAAAGAGCATCAAACCATACTAATGTGTAAGCAAGAAAACTAAACTAAATTTGTTTTCACCTTTTTTAGTTTTTTAGGCAAAATCAAGTATGCAAATTAACTGTTCTTGTGGATGTGACAGGTGGATGGAAGGTGATTAAGGATGGATAAAAGGCTTATTGTTACACTGAAATTTGTCACCTTGACTATCTGCAGTTTATATGGCCTCATCAATAGCCATATTGTCCTCTTTGTCAAGCCCCATACCTCTGCTCTTCATGTCAAAACTTCAAAAAGAGAGAAAGTCACTTAAAACATGTTTATCTCTGGGTACGCAGGTTCTCTCTACCTTGCCTGCGTGTACGCACTCCAAACACACTGTACCTGCGTACTTGTACGCTCTGTAAGCCAAAGGATGGGTGCGTACCCCTGTAAAGGTCAAAAGGCGCGAGTTTCATCTTTAAAAAAGTTACTTGTGGTCACTTCTAGAGCCTTCTAGAAGAGTGTTTGACGTGTATTGAGCGCCTCCAGATGGTTCATGCATCCCTATGATAGAGGAGCTTATCCCATCAAGAGAGGAGCTACCCCATCCAAAAGAGGGAGTATCCCATTGATGTTGGAACTGAATAACCTCCTCTAGAATACTATAAATACAGGCATTGGGCCAAAGGAGGAAAGAAGGTTGAAAGCTGAAAATTCTAAAGGGTAAATGCTGCTGGAATTAGGACTTCCATTGTTGACTTGTGAGGAGAGATCACTATCCTTCCTTGTTGCCATATTGGGAGTGGGTGAGCTTGTAAAAGTAGAGGAAATCTCTTGCTGGACCCTGGGAGGAGCTTGCACAACACCAAGGCTCAGGTTGTAATGGTTCCTTTTTTGTTTCCTTAATACAAATAAGTCCATTCTTCTCAATGATTTGTTGTTAATGAATTATTTCATGTACTCCTTGGTCTATGTGATGAATATGCTTTGTTTTATGTTGAATATTCAGGTGTTATGTAATCGTTTGCTTTGTTAGTGTATGCAGGTCTTAAAGTGAAGGAGGAGCTCATCTGGATCAGCAAGGCTGGACTGCTACAACAAGCGTTGGACTTGAGGTAGGATCAAAAACATTTGAATTCTCATAGAATGATGTGTATTTAGAGAAGGATAGCTCTTGTTTGGTTTGTTTGTCACTAGAGAGTCTTAGACTCCTAGGGAGGTTAGATTTGTCCGCAAATATAACTCTTTCCGCATGACACTTATGGAGTGTGTGGATGGTGTGGAAGGGTCATAGGAGGTATTTTGTGACTTCTTAGAGGTTTCCCATCAATTCGGCCTCAAAATGGGTTGTTTCAGGAAAGCCTACAGGATGTACTAGAAACCTATAGGAGTATCCTGTAGGAATTACTTTTTAAAAACCTATAGGATACGACCGAGAGCTAATTGTGAGGTGTTGGAGGTGTTAGGAATCTTGTAAAAGGTATGTGATTAGTGAGATGGGGTTTTAGAAGGTATAGGAACACCCAAGAGTCAATATCCAAGATCAGAGATGGCTAGATTCACTTAAGGTATCTAGGGGAATTTCAATAAAAAAATGACAAAAACTAGTGAGGGTGATGGAGGAGCAAGAGATGGTTAGGTTGGATGAAGTGGAAGGTGGCTGCTAGGGATGAAGTCTGGGTCTCATCTTGAAGTATGTGCTGTGCTTAAAACATATGTGTTTCCCAAGAACTACGTAACAAGATACATTTTCATAAACTAGAAAAACGTGAATCAATTTCCTATATTATGCATGAAGAGAGTGCTAAAGGTAATGAAAGCATGAGTGAGATCTTATTGCAGAAAAGGAGTAATGGAAAAACATGAAAATGAAATGAACCAAATGTTGAATCAAGACAACAAACTCCAAAGCTCATGCAAGAACTAGAAATTTGTGTTTTTGGGGCTACTGAAGGGCCTCTTCCTCAAGTCATGGTCCCAGAGGGAGGGAGTGAGGCCGAGACACCTGCTGACAACCTTATGGTGATCCTTTTTATCATTGCTAACCTTCTAGTTGAAAGAAGGCACAAATGGAAGCAAACTAACATACAACCAATCTAATCTACACTGATGTAATGGAAATGCAACTACTTAAGCAAATGAACAATTAAACCATGAATCTATGCTAACATACATGTACAATAAAGAGGATCCTTGGCTCTCAGGGTTGGGCCCTAACCCAAGATCTTTAGCGCTCTGATTTAACTCAATGCTAGCTCAAAACAAAACTCATTTTGATTATCAAAACAATGGATTACATCAAAAATTGTCACAAGTCTTGCAACTCGAAAATAGAGTAGACTTTTACAATCAAAAATATGAATCCTACTGAGGTCCTTGGCCTCTCTACTTATACATTTGAAGTCTCCAATGACTTCCTTAAAATTAGGGAGGCTTAGCTCCCAAACTTGAGATATACTGGTGCTTTTTCTTTCACTTGCTTGGCTACCTTCTAGTCCTCATGATTTGGCTATTTGCACTCCGAGTTGATGGAGGAATATTCGCAATGGAGGGCTAGTAAATGAAGAGGATTTACCTCCTATAATTTCTCTCCCTTGTCCCATTCGAGTTTTGACCAAGGACTCTGCCAAAATTCCTTTCTTTTATCTTTTAATCCTGCATTAAATGCACATTAGGCAAAAAAGCAAATATCCAACTCTAACCCATCTCATAAACAAAATATAATCAAAAGTATGCAATAAGTTATGAGAATAGTTGGTTTGATTAAGCTAGGAGGTGAATTAAGGCCCATATAATTACCCAATCATGAGGCTCATCATCACCCCCTACTGAAAGTGTTTCTCATCCTCTGATCAACTTAGTTAATGTCCATGTCCTTCATGGCTCTGGTAGCCTCTCTAACATCCCATGCCTCTGCTGTGATCTCTTCTTCTTTTTCATAGAAGCCTTCTTTCTTTTCTACCTCTTCCTGCTGCCTCTTTTCTCCTTCTTATTTTCTCCCTTCTAGCA
Source organism: Pinus taeda (assembly GCA_000404065.3). Classification (NCBI taxonomy): domain Eukaryota; kingdom Viridiplantae; phylum Streptophyta; class Pinopsida; order Pinales; family Pinaceae; genus Pinus; species Pinus taeda. Next base: position 270,496 of record APFE030598686.1, read on the forward strand.
TCCCTAAGATTAGTGGTGGACTGAGTTTTAGGCCTATCCAATTGAACTTCAACCTTTGCATTGATTTCTTATACATAGGTGTCATGTTGAGTGCCTCTCTCAACCTTTGAGGGTAGTGATATTCTCTGATCTTCAAGCTGTGTGGCAATGTGTTCCATATTCTTAGGAAGGCATATATACTATCATCTCCTAACATCTTAAACATATCCTCAAAATGTGAAATTACCTGTCTTGGGTAGCAAGATATCTAGATACCAGCTTAGGGTCATTTGCATTCAAATTATGGGTGTTGATTAGGGCCATGGGATTTGATTGTTCAGCTCTGATGAAAAGAGGTTCATTTTTCTCTCTGACTAATATTATTTTCATCTTTGTAGCCCTTGACTCCTCATGGTTCGGCCATGATGCCAAAGCCATTAATTGTAGGTCTCCTAGCTTGACATTAGGATCCCAAACATTCATGTTTGTGAGTACCATGTTGGCCCTATCCTCTAGTGTACTTTTATCACAAAGATCGATAAACTACCTATAGTCCTGAAATGGCATGGTGTCCCTTTGTGCTAGTGTTTTAATCTGAAACTACAACCACTTTTCTTTCAGGTAAAGATCATAGGATTTAGTTGGCATCCTACACTGGATGGCCTCCAAGGAGAGGCTAGCCATACATGCTATTTGGTTCTCCCTTTCTTGTAGTTGTCCCCTCAGCCATGCATTTTCCCTTTCAAGTTGATCTCTCATTATTGCTTCTTTGTCCCTTAAGCCACTTAGCTCTTTTCCCATTTCTTTGAGCTTCTCTTCCATGTGCCTAATGTCTTCCACCCCTTTTGGCTTGGCGATTTCCATCCATCGGTGGGTTCTGGCCCTTTCCTTCCCAAGTTCGAAAAAGAATGGGATGGCAAATTTTTGAGGTATTACCATGCCTCCTTCAATAAATCTATAATTGGAGTCGAGGTTAGATTAGGGGCTTCGCTCCTTTGTCTTTGGGTATTCTTATTTTGTTTCCTGTTGCTCCCCTACCTTGCTTTCTAATTTCTGTGCTTCCTGTAGTTTTAGCATAGTATCCTATAGGACTATTTTTGCTTCCTGTAGGTTTTGTTGTGGATCTTGTAGGATTTGTTATGGATCCTATAGGATTTCCTTACCCTTTGAGGAAGTTTATTTAGTATTAGGCCTCCTTACATATGTGATTGGTGACTTAGGGGAAGGCATTTTGTCTCTTTGAGTAGGGAAATCTTCAATATCAATAGGAATTTTTGTTGAAATTTGTGGCTTCCCTTGTTTGATTCTTGTTCTCTTTTTTGTTCTGAAATATAGGGGAGTTGGCCTCCTTCTTTTTCCTTTTTGCTTGACTAGGGTACTAAGATCAGTGAGGGAAGCTATTGCTTCTCTCTCAATGGCCTTTGGGGACACCCTAGGTGACCCCTTCTTGTGTTCTTTCCCATCTGTTTCAATGCCTTCTTCCTCTCTATTTTTCCTTTCTTCCTCCTCTTGTGGTTCTTCCTCATCTCCATCAGTGTCTTCCTTAGTTTCCTCCTCTGTTTCACAATCATCCTTCTCCTCTTCTCCCTCTTCTTATTTTGCTTGATCATGTTCCTCTATGTCAGCTTCTTCTTCATCCACCACATCCTTATCTAGCTCTGTATCTCCTTCTTCCTATTTTGCCTCCTCCTCACTGACAAAAGGACTGACATCATAAGTGAGGGTTTTGATGTTGTTCTCTACTAGCAAGTTTCTAAACATTGACCATGTTATCAAGATTCTAAGGTTTTGGAGGGAATCCTTAATGAGGATCCTAATCAACCCATGGTGAGCCAATTGTTGGGAATTGCCTTCCTTTAATTTGATACTGGAATCTATGAGTGATTGCATTAAGAAATAGGGTATGATGAGTCTTTAGTGAATTGGTGTTTCTACTACAAATCTTAATTCTTCAAGGAACACAAAATGGTAGCCATAAACAACACTATATCTACCCTCACATGAGATATATTTGATGAGTTGGTAGCCTACCTCACTCCATGGGTGTGGAAGGCTATCCCTTCTTACTCCATTCTTATCCTCTGTGGGTTCTTCACCTTCTAAAAATAATTTCCTTTTTTCCACCTGACTGTCTCCTTTGTCCTCTTTTCTCCATGGAATTCCTAGGGGAAGTGTGGTGACCCTATTGATGAGCTCTGGGGTGAGATCTATAGTGAGGCCTCTAACCAAAACAGTGGCATATATTCTGTTGTGTCGAGTAAGGTTCTTGAGCCACCTCATCATCATACCCTGTGAATTTTTTGAAAACCCCATCTAGTTGTGTGTTGTAAAGATTTCAAGCACTTAGGGGAGTTGTTGTATCCTCACAGTGTTTGTGGGCTCTCTCCTATTAAACCCTCTTGTCATCTTGCTTGTGAGGCTTGAGGAGAAAATGAGAGGGTTGACACAAATTTTTTTTTTTAATTCAGGAGGAAAACAGAGTTGACTGTGTATGTAATTTACCCCTCACAGTTTCTAAATTCACTAGATTTTAGATTATTTCTGGTTCATTTGCTTGTAAATAGGGATGGAATGTTAGAGCCTACCTCTTTAGAATGGTGGCAGTGTACAGTTGTCATGATATTCCCTCTTGAGCTCTTCTCTGCCTATCCTATAGATTGCCTTTGGGTATCTTGTAGATTGATCCCGTAGAGGAATTCCTGTAGGAATTCCTTTGCATGCCCATGTAGGAATTCCTATGCAGAATTATGGATCCTTGGTTCTAGTGGGTGGCTAGATTTATGAGAGCGACTTGAGTGAGGGATTCTCGTGGAGGTTGAATGCACTAATGCATGTGAATGATGTTTTTATTTCCATTTATGGTGTTTCGAGGTGAGGTGGTTTGCTAGTAGCTGAGGTATGCTTCAATTTTTGGACCATTGGTCCCCACTACCACCTCATCATTTCCCACTCCTCGTAATAAACTCCCACCTCGTAGATCTGTAGTCAACCACTTCTTGTCCTACTCCTCCTCTATCTTTGAGTTGACTACAACCACATGTGAGAGGACACTTGGTTTTTCATGTGCTGACTAAATGAAGGTGGCCAAGTTAATTGGCCACCTTTTCACTTATAAACCAACTATCTTGCAACCCTTACAAATTTTGATTAAATGATGCATATGAGTGAGTAAGAAGGATACTTACTTGTGGTTTTGATGCCATGCTGTAGTTGTAGAAGACCAGAGGTGATGCATTGTTTATTTGCTGTATGTCATTCTCCTTCCTCCTCTTATTGTCTATTAATGGTTTCTTTACTTTTGCAGGTATCTGTGATTGAAGATATGATGTTGCTAATGTTGATGAGCTCCTGGATCATCCTAGTGAAGACTTGTAATTGTTTATTGTGTAGGTTTAAACCCCATACAGAAATTACCTGCATACAAATTCTAAAAGACAGAAAATAAACAATGAGAGAGCATAACACCTAAAACACATATACATAAAGATTTTCCCCTGGATTCCAAAACTGAGACTACTAGCTTGATTTTTCATTATATTCCTTCCAATGTTACAATACATATTTATACATGCCAAAGAATCCAATACCATGGACCAAAAAACATCGCGTCCAAAACCATGGACTGAAAACCATCGCGTCCAAAACCATGTGCGAAAATCATGCACAAAACCATAGGTAGTTCCACCCAACCTAATATAGGGTCCAAAAACAAAATTTTTTGGGGCGCTACCGTGGACCCCATAGAGGGGGGTTACTTGCACCCCTTAAACCCCTATGACCCCCCCGCTACATAATCAATGCAATGAAAGGGGGGACTCCGCCCCCTTCTAACCCCTAGTTAACTACGTGGGCTGGTCATGGAAAGAATATAACACAACCCAACGGATTGACATTCTATGGGATAGGTTGCTATAGGATTTCTTACAGGTTATCCTGTAGTTGTTTCTCCCTCATAATTCTTTAATCATGTTGTTGGCTGTGGCTGTGAGGATGGTGCAATGAGTGGATAGAGGGAGTAGGAGTGTGTGTAGAGCAAAGGACACTTAGGTAATGCTCTTACTCCTCTCCGTTTTTTATTTTCTCTTTTTTTTTATGCCTGGAAAAAACTGTTGAAATTGATATTTTTTTTGTTTTGAATGGTGGGTTTAGGGATGATGATGGTGGATGAGGTGAGGTGTTAGATCATGCATAGGATGAATTTTAGGTACCCAAGAAACCTACCATGTACCCTCAGATTTCTTCCTGTAGGTTTTCCGGGCTACTGTAATTCCTACATGATCATCCTGTAGGTTTTCCATGGATCCTGTAGGAATATAGGGGATCCTATAGAAAACACATTCTTCACCTAAATCGAAGCAATGGAGTGGAAAAACAGTAGAAATTATGGAGGGATGCATGGTGAGGAGTGGGGCAGGTGAATATGTGTGATGTAGGGTTCCCTTTGGATCCTTTTTTTGCTCCTTGAGTATATTTCTCACCCACCTGCAAATAACAATTTTATCTTTTCTCTCTCCTTTTTTGTTTTGAAAAACAACTAGGCTGCCTTAGAGAGGTTTTCACCCTAGCTGTTTGCCCTGGGCACCTCAAGGGAGGTTTTCACCTAGGGATCTTATTATTCTTTTTCTATTCTTTTTTTCATCATTGGGCCGCCTCATGAGATTTTCAACCCAAATATGGGACTCAGGTGCCTCATGGAGGTTTGAGCCTTACTCCACCATCATCATTGTTTTATTTATATTGTCAATGAACTCTTGTTTTGATAAAGGTCTCTTGTACATTTTCAATCGTTTCCCATTAACAAGAAATGGAATGGCTTCTTCATCTATAGTTATGATCTGCACTGAACCATTATCATGGCATCTTTCCACAACATAAGGTCTGAGCCATCTTGTCGTTAGCTTTCCCTTGAAGTCTTTATACCTAGAATCATATAACAATGCCCAATCGCCCTTCTCAAATTACTTCTCCTTAATACGCTTATCGTACCAAATCTTCCTCTGAAGTTAAATTATCGTTGTATGCAGGAGGGCCTACATTTTGAATTCATCCAAGCCATTCAATTGGAACAATCTCTCTTTCTACACATGATTGAGGTCCAAATCTAGTTGGGCTTCCATCCTCAATGTTTTATATTCAAACTCAGTGGACAAGGAGGCCTTTTTCCCATAGACCAGCTGATAGGGTGTAAATCTAGTGGTGGTCTTCCATGTGGTATTATAGGCCTAGGTGGCCCCAACTAGTCTCTTTGCCCAATCCTTTGTGTTGTAGCTCACTACCTTGGTTAATATTCTCTCCAATGCCCTGTTGGTCACCTCCACTTGCCCAATAACTTGTGGATGATAGGGATTGGAGGTCCTATGCTTGATTTTGTAATGGTTGAGCAGTTCTTCAATCATGTTGGAGGTAAAATGGCTACCTTGGTTTTTGAATAGCTCCCTAGGGTACCCAAATTTGTAGAATACATTCTCCCTTTGGAATTCAACCACCTTCTCTTATGTTGTTACCTTGATTACCTTGGTTTCCTCCCACCTAGTCAAAGAATTAATGCACAAAATAATGTACTATTTTTTCTTTGATGGAGGGTTGATAGGCCCAATGAAGTCCATGCCCCACTTTTCAAATGGCTTTGAAGTCACTTGAGGCTATAGGGGAATTTCATCTCTTGTAGTAGGCTTTCACATCCTATGGCATCGATCACCTTAACTAGTGTACTTTTTCACATCCTGATGGAGAGTGAGCCAATAATAGCCTTCTTGTAACACTTTGAATGCTATCCTCCTTGCTACAAATTGACCTCCACAAGGTCCATCATGACCTGTCATAAGGATGTCAAAAACTTCCTCTTCCCTTACACACCTTCTCAAGATTTCATCTAGGCCAAATTTGAAAAGATTGACTCCAATCTAGGTGAAGGGATCACTTTTCCTAACTATCTTTCTCTTTTCTTTGGAGGGGAAGTTTGGTGGGAACTATGTTGATACCAAATAGGTTGCTATATCAGCAAACCATGGGAAGAGAACTGAAATAGCAAACAAGTGCTCGTCTGGTAACTAGTCATCCACCATTTTTTCTTCACCGGCAGGTAGATTCACCCTAGATAAAAAGTCTGCAACAACATTTTCCTTACCAGGCTTATCAACAATGATTAGATCAAACCACTGTAATAAAAACAACCATCTTATAATTCGAGCATTCACATCGAGATTGTTCATTAAATATTTGATTGCAGCATGGTCAATATGCACAAATGTTTGATAGCTTGTAATGTAATGCCTAAATTTATTTAATGAATGCACAACATCCAAGAGTTCCTTCTCAGTCATAGTATAATTTATCTCATTCTTGGACAAGTTATTACTGATAAAATAGATGGTATAAGGCAATTTTTCCTCTACCTAACCTAAGGCTGCTCTTATGGCTCTGTGTGAAGCATCAACATGAATATGGAAGGGGAGGGCTCAGTTTGGGCCTCGGAGAATTGGTGTAGTTGTTAACTTACCCTTTAGAATTTCTAAGTCCTCTTGACAATTTTTTGACCATATAAACTCAAAATCTTTGGCCAATAACCCAAATAAAGGAGAGGAAAACTTGTTGAAGTCCTTTATGAACCTTTAGTAGTATCCAGCTAACCCAAAAAAACTCCTAACATCTCTCTACTTTTGCAATGGTGGGACCCTTTGGATGATGGCTATTTTGTTTGGATCCACCTGTAGTCCTTGCTCATATATTGAATGACCTAGCATGATCCCTTCAATCATTAAGAATTCACATTTTTCAGGACTAAGAGAGAGGTTCATTTCAATGCATTTGTGCAGTACTTTGCCTAGGTTAGTCAGGGCTTCTTGAAAATCATAGCCATAAGGTGTAAAGTCATCCATAAAAATTTCCATCGCATCATGTACTAATTCAGGGAAAATGCTCAAGACTGCCCTCTGGAAAGTGACAGGAGCATTGCATAGGCTAAAAGGAAGGATGATATAGGAAAAGGTACCCCAAGGATAGGTGAATGTGGTCTTATCCTGGTCTTCTAGGCAGATTTGGATTTGGTTGTACCCACTAAATCCATCTAGGAAAGAAAAAAAATGTTTCCTGTTAGGCCGTCTAGCACTTGGTCAATGAAGGGTAGGGGAAAATTATCCTTCTTTGTGGCTTTTTTCAACTCCCTTTAATCGACACAAATCGTCCACTTACCATTTTTCTTGGGAACTAACACTAAAGGGGAGACCCACTCACTGTCAGAGATAGGGTAAATGAATCCTGCATCTAGCAGCTTTTGTAGTTCTTCTTTGAATATATCTTTAAGAGCTTGATTCATCCTCCTTTGTGGTTGCCAGACTGGCTTGCAACCTTCTTTGATGTGTAGGTTTTAACCCTGTATAGAAATTACTTGCATACAAATTCTAAAACAAAGAAAATAAACAATGCGAGAGCATAACACATAAAACACATATGCAGAAAGATTTTCCGCTGGATCCCAAAACCAGGACTACCAGCTTGATCTTTCATTATGTTCCTTTCAATGTTACAATACATATTTATACATGCTAAAGCATCCAATACCATGGATAGAAAACCATCGCATCCAAAACCATGGACCAAAAACCATAGGTAGGTTCGCCCAACC